>SJYQ01000851.1:74711-150510 GCA_006410935.1 Redunca redunca | reverse complement strand
AATTACTGCATTAATGATTATTTACTTATTTATAACTTTGGTGTGTTCTGCCAAATTGCTATCCCTAAAATACATAAATTTAATATTTATCAAGAATGCTTTAGCATGATTGATTCTACACACACCTACCTATACACTTAATATATTATCCAAATCTGATGGGTGAAAAATTAATTTTTGTACAAATTTAAACTAATATGAACATATGACATTTAAAATATTTTAATCAGTTTATCCTTTATATCAATTTTATTGTAAGACCTTTTTCCTGCCATTCTTTAGTCTTATTTTCTTACTGATTTATAAAACTTCCTACAGATTTATTTTTAAAATTGACCCTTTCTCTGTGGTGCATGATAAAATGAATTTGTGGATATATTTTGCTAATTTATTTTTTCAAGTTAATTGGTCATTTATATTGTGGCTTTTAGTTTTGTATCATGCTTCAAAAATTCTTCAGCATTTCAAATCTGTTTTTAAAGAAATTATTTCGGTCTTCATTTTTTTCTGTCTAAATCTTTGATTTACATAAAATGCTTTTGGTACAGGTACTAAAATTGGAATATAACTCATGACTTCCCTAAAATTGATGAACCAGTGCTTCAGTGCTATTGACTAAATAATATGTCTTTTCCTGCATACCACATAGGTTATTGAGACCTAATAATGATAAAATACAATAGCTTAAGACAAATTTGGTTTGTTTTAATGGGTCGGAAGGCTGAGAACACTTCCATTTCATATAGCTTGGCTAGGGCAGCTGGGCCCAGTACGTCTCACATGTCCTGGGAACCAGCGACAAACAGGAACATATCCCTTTGGAGATGGCAGAAAGACTGGAGAGCACATGGCCACATCAGTTCTTAGCTTCATAATTAGCATGTGGTCTTTTCTGACTGCATGCTTTTACCTAAAGCAAAAGCTGGTTACTTGACAAGGCCCAAGGTCAAGTTCAGATGTGCACATTGTCTCTGGTGGCCGGGGCAAGAGTTCTGGTGTAGCAGAAGTGGAGAACTGGACCAGTAATTCAACCTATGACATTTTTACTGATTTAAATGCTGCCTTTATTATATATTGGACTTTCCTGGTGGCTCAGATGCAGGAAACCCGGGACCGGAAGATCCTGGAGAAGCAAATGGCAACCTACTCCAGTGTTCTTACCTGGAGAATTCCATGGACCAAGGAGCCTGGCGGGCTCCAGCCCATGGAATCACAAAGAGTCAGACACAACTAAGAGAGTTTCACATAATCACTTAATTATATATTAATTTTTACATATATCTTAGCCAGTTTCTGAGTATAATTTTGTCCACTCATCTATTTAAACCTTCCTGGGAGAACACCAAGCGATTTTGCTTATTCCCTTCAGTAGTGTTCCTGGTTTCTACAGACAGGGAGTTAATATTTTTTCTTTTCTGTTGCTGTTTAGAATGGGAACTTCTATATTTAAAGAAAATCTATTGATTTCTTATATATTAAGTAAATACCTTGTTAAATCATATTGTATCATATAATCCTTCTGCAGAATCTCTTCATTTGTCTAAGTACATGGTTATGTCATTTATATGCAAAGATAATTTATACCTCCTCACTTTTTCTCTGATTCATTCTTTTGGGTAATTGCACCGACTAGTTCTTCCAAAGTAGTATTAAATAACTATTGTGATGCTAGATGCATTGTCTTTAATCTGACTTTAGGGGAAATGAAGACCCATTTATTTTCAATTCTCCATCATTAGCCTTTAAAATAATTAAAATCCTAGTTGCTTTATCCAGGATAGTTACTTCTAGAATCTCTGTATATTGCCTTTAAATTAAGATTGATGATGACTACACAGTATTTTCGGAGAAGGCAATGGCACCCCACTTCAGTACTCTTGCCTGGAAAATCCCATGGACGGGGGAGCCTGGTGGGCTTCCGTCTATGGGGTCCCACAGAGTCAGACATGACTGAGCGCTTTCACTTTCACTTTTCACTTTCATGCATTGGAGAAGGAAATGGCAACCCACTCCAGTGTTCTTGCCTGGAGAATCCCAGGGACAGGGGAGCCTGGTAGGGTCCAACAGAGTCCGACACAACTGAGGGGACTTAGCAGCAGCAGCACACAGTATTTTTAGCATGACAAGAAATTGAAATTTGGTCTTATTATTAATGTTCTTTACTCCTTGATTTTAGCATGGGTTTGTCTTTTAATATTTCTTGGAAGTTTCCTTGAAAGTTTGACTCTCTGAGTTATTTATTGTAGTATTTCCATGAATATCACAGTGGTTAGGTAGACAAAAAAATCAATTTTTGTATAAAACAAAAAAAATTGATTAATTTTGTGGTGACTTTGGGCATTTTATTCTAGACTTTTGTTCATGCAGAGAAAGCTAATTTGAACTACGCTGAGCGATAGAGGAGGTGCGTTGGAAAATACTAGTATAGTTCACAGATTGTGCAGAAGGGCTGACCAAGTCAACCTCGGGCAGCTGCAGATGTATTAAAGCTGAGTCCTCTGCAGAGCTTTCTCTCTTACCCACATCTCTGTTTCTCTTTCTTGGCTTCCTTCTCTCTTGCTGAAGATGGTTTTTTTCCATGTGGTGTGGGTTTTCTATCAGCTGGCAACCATTTTTCTTTGCCACATTTCTGGGAGAAAATAACTTCCCTCTGTCCATATGCGTACACTTCCAGTTCAACTATGTAAAACTCTCAGGAAAGGTTTTCCGATTAGCCCAGTTTGAATCACATGCCTATTCCTGTAGCTGGAGGTAATTTTGGGGGTCCATGAATGGCAGCTCACAATACAGTTGGATAGGGGAGGAATAGCGCTTGCCTCAGAAACGTGCGTTCCACCTCTTGTACAGACCTTCAGCTGTAGACGTCTAAAGCAGGGGAATTAATTTATCTCCTCCTTTTTTCTTTCTTCTTTCCCCTTTTATCTGCTTCCTCTCCGCGTCTTCATTTCCAGCTGTGGCGCCCTCAGTACACACACGTGTCCACGTACCTTCCTGACTATCTTCCGCTTCCGTTGTCAGTTCACTATCATTTTCCCTCCGTTTCTCTGGACAGGTTAGGATTAAGATATTCTGCTGTAGGGTTGTTCCCTAATTTGGAGTGAAGTTTCAGTTGAGAAAGAGGAAGAAGAGTCATGATGCAGAGAACACTCTATAACAAAAACAGAAATTGTAATAAACCAGGTCGCGTTTCGAGTTAGTATGACTGAGAAAACACAAATGCAAGAGACGTAAGTTTCTGTTTAAGCCTTAAGTTAATTTTTGGATTTACACTCTTTATTTGTATTCAACATAAATACATTCTTATGTTAAACACATAAAAACATAAATACATCTTTTCTCCTGAAACTTCTTTGATTTCGTATGAGAGGTGACAGGAAAGTGTTGAGGCTGTTGCCCTTTGCACATACCCCCTACCCCCAGTCTGTATGTTTAGTGTTGGGAATTTCACCATAATCTAGATCAATGCTTTTCTGGATGAGGAGTCTGAGGACATGTTTGTGGACATGACTTCACTGCAGGCTTCACAGAAAGTTCATGACAGAAAGCAGAGTGGAAAACAGGGCTTCCGACTCCAGCATCCTTGGGATGGTGTATGAAGAACTGTGCTGTTACTGAAAAATGGGCTTTTTGCTACGGTGGTGGTTGTTCAATCGCTGAGTTGTGTCCGACTCTTGGCAACCCCATGGACTGTAGCACACCAGGCTGCCCTGTCCTTCACCATCTCCTGGAGTTTGCTCAAACTCATGTCCATTGAATCGGTGATGCCACCACCGAATTACAGAAATTACTGTTATAATATGGATTGGAAATGTTAATATTATTTGGGCTCTGGGCCTCTGTTGATGAAAATACCTTGTGAAACAATAAAATGTTTTAGACATTTGAATATTGATATATGAATTTATTCTTTATATGTTTCCTAAAAACAAGTTTTAATGGAGCAAAAGGATAGGGAGAAAACATAAGGTTATTACCAAATGCCTTCTAAATTCAGATTTTGACAAATTAATTCTGTCCCAAATAATTTTACTCGAAAAATGCTTTCTTCATCAGTGGCAAGATGTTCACTCATTCTACCCACTATAAAATAGTGTCTTCATTTCACCTTTGTTTAAATTTATTTTATTTTTTTTGGTCTTTAAAAAAAATATTTTTTATTTTTTTACTTTACAATATTGGTTTTGCCATACATCAACATGAATCCACCACGGGTGTACNTCTTTAAAAAAAATATTTTTTATTTTTTTACTTTACAATATTGGTTTTGCCATACATCAACATGAATCCACCACGGGTATACACATATATAATATTACAGTTAGACACATTTGTAACTATACACACAATGCTATATTCATGCATGTTTATAGAAAGGATTGGAATGCAGCATATGTATTCATGCATATATTGAAACAGCTTTCTGAGTAATTTGGGGAAATAGCTAGCTTTTTATATAAACCTAGAGATTTCCATCTTACTTTAAAACTTTATAGCAAATAAGTCACAGTGATATTAGAGATGGCTGTTTTCCCTCTTCCAGAAGAGAATCAGACAGTCAAAACTCTAAAAGTTCTTTTTTAGGCCTTACATAAATATGACTTATTGTAGATATATGGGGAGCAGTTGAAAAGGTGAAATATTTGTGGAACAAGAGAAGGCTGAGAAAGGACTTTTCTGTCCCATTGCTCATTATCCATAAAATGATCAGCATTGCAAAAAAATGAATATTTGTCCTTTGCTTTAAAATTATTCCCTGGTGGCTCAGACGGTAAAGTGTCTGCCTACAATGTGGAAGACCAGGGTTCAATCCCTGGGTTGGGAAGACTCCTGGAGAAGGAAATGGCAACCCACTCCAGTATTCTTGCCTGGAAAATCCCATGGACGAAAGAGCCTGGTGGGCTCCTCGCAAAGAGTCGGAAAGGACTGAGCGACTTCACTTTCTAGGATTATTGAATGGACCCCTGTGAGAGGTAATCCTAGTCTTTTATTAAGCTAGGTTTAAAATAAAGGATGAGGTGGTTTTATGATGGAGTAAAGGACTGATTGAATTTTAATGGGTTAATCTAAGGCAAGAGCAAAGATTTAAGCGATTCCTCCTCTCGCTTTGATCTCTCAGCGCCCAGTCTCTCCACACCTTTCAATTCACCCCAGCAGATAGTAAACTTTGTGGTTCTTTTTGTTTCTCCCATTGTTTCAAGTCATTTTTGTGTTCATTACTGATGGCATTTTATTAGCTGTTAGAAGAGTTATTCTAATTCCAGACTCATAAGAGCAAGCCTTTCATGTACAGCTTTTTTTTTTTTTTCCCATTCTTAGAGTACTCTAAGGCTTAGGCATTTTCCCGTGCGCTCCCTCATTCTCTCTTTCTCCAGTGAGGGTTTGAGGGAGAGGATATACTATTTATATCAGATAATTATTGAATGATATTTTAATAAGGAAAGTTTGAATCTCACAATTTAAGAGATATGAGTGGAGTATAGTAGAACTCAGATCAATCTTCTGTGATAAAATGTATTTAAATTTGGTAGTTAATACTATGAAGATACCAGCCACTTTTTTCCAGAGAGATCACTTGCATATGGTCTACATTGCTTCTACGTTTTTAATGTAAAAATTTTGGCATTTCCCAACATGGCATACATTTCTATTCACTTTAATAGGAAAGAAATATAAACCTAAGTATTAATATACCTTCTAGTTCGTGTCTAGATTCTAGTACACACAGAGAGTAGATGTTAAAGCCTCTGCTTGTATGTCGGTAAAAACAAGGACTGCAGCCACGGAACACGTATAGAAAAGCCCATATGTTTCCAAGTTCTGATGTTTCTCATACACGCTGTCATTGATGAACTTCTTTATAAACTCTTTTATTCAAGGTTAGAGAGGAATGACTTTTTGACCAACAAGGGCTTTTATTTGTTTTCTGAGATACAAAATTGATAGTTTTTTTTTTTTTTTCAAGTCTTTTTTTTCATTGCAGGATACATTCCAGACAGTGTAACAATATCTTTACAAATCAGTTCAAATTGACTCATTTGATGACACAGTCACAGCTGAGTCTTAGGTGGGCAAAGAGTTTTGGTAAATATTTAGATAGCTTCAAAATTAAGTGGAAGAGTCATTCACTTTTATGTTTGTATTTTATGAATATCTATTGTATTGCTTTTGTCAATGGGACCTCAACTTCAGGATTCTTCTCTTTTTGGCATACTACTGCTAGGTGGGATCCATATAGGGAATCAAGAGACATGGTGTTAGCATTAATGGAAGAATTTGGAGTTTGGAAGACTTTAATTTTTTGCCTTTTTATTTAAAGGTCATATTGATACAAATGGATAAACAAAAGCATGAGACAGGAATTTATATATTAACTTTCTGAGCAGAAGAGGCCAATCATGAAAGAAAGTGAACTAATCTGTTTGCAATATATATTTTTCAAATTGGGAACAGATGTATCTACAGAGTGTTGGTAAACATGATTGAGCTCACCGAATAAACTCCATTTTACTCCTCTGTCCATTGTACTTTTTCTCCTATGGAAGGTAATCACTCCATTTCCCTCATACTGTATGATTTTAAAAGGTTAAGCTTGGAAAAAAAATTGGATTTGTACTAAGCAAGTTGTAACCTTGCAAATATCAGAAATGAGCTAAGACAATTTTATTTATAGGTTGTCCATGTGTAAAAAATTCAGTGGATCCATTTAAAATTAGCATGTTTTAAAATTTAATTTACCTTTTCAAACTATGTACTCTTGCCATGTAACATGTGTATTTGAAGTACGATACCACTTAAAAAGCAATATAGATAACACATTATTTATATAGGCAATCATAGAGTAAATAGCACTGAATTGAGAAGTCTTGCTGTTGCTTCTTTTGTCCCATGGAGCTGTGGGTCTCAGACTTCAGTGTGTAGGAGTCATCTGGAGGAGCTTGTCTAAAGTGATGATTTCTTGTCTCCTCCAGAAGGTCTATTTCAGGATGTCTGATGTAGAACTTCAGATTCTGTTTTGAAAAATGTCACCCATCCCCCCAAATGATTTTAATGTTGTTGCCAAACTATTGATCTGGCTTTGAGAAGCACAGTTATAGAAATTCCTCGAGGATTATTATCTGAGCAGTTACACGTGTTTTCTATTTCTTTCTCTAAATTGAATTCAGGTTTACTGGCCTGTAATTCTCTGGTTCATCTCTTGTTCCACATGTAAATTTGGCAATTACAAGCAATACATTCTTTACCTCCCAGTCTACACTTTGATACTTAGATGGATCTACTCTTACACTATTCCTAATGTGGAATGTTTAGGCAAGGGGAGGTGAAATATTTTAAGGTGAAATGAGTTTTAACTGACTGTACTCAAAATATTCCTGCTGCATTTTTATTGTTTTCTAGTGGTGACCTTTTATCGGCTTTCTCCCCTTTTGTTTTTACCTTCTAAGCACTTTGAACAAGCCCAGGTATGATTTAGCTACCTTTGAATTTTTTTGCTATCTTCTGTTAAGTCTAGATCTTTGCGTTTTGTACAGCTGAACTTACTGAACTCGCTTGCATATCATAGAATTGTAAGTTTGGTTGTGGTGAACATCATTTCTCAATTGCCATCTACACAGACTTGGCTTCTTTGCCTTGAAAAATAGCCAAGATTTATCGAGCATTTTGCACGTGTGCCATATACTGTGCTGTCAGATGTATTACCTTATTCCATTTTTAACTCTCTGAAGCATATAAAATATTATTACCATATTCATTTTACAAACAAGGAAACTGAGGTAACAGAGAAGTTGAGAAACGTGCCTAACTAAAGTCTTGGTAACTAGTGAGTGAGTGTGGGATTTGGGAATCAGTTCCAGACAGTGTAACTCTAGAGCACACTCAGGCAAAAGTGACTGTTCTCAGGTCTCAGAGAGCTTCTTGGTGATTACAGAGAAATTGCATGAGTTTGGGAGAAGCACTTCTATAGGACTTCTTTTCCAGATATTGACATTTTATGCTTAGAGTGCTCTGAAGTTTTTCTTCGGTTAGTAACACAGGTGATGGAAATACTCATGCTTTAACAAACTGCTCTTGTGAGATCATTTTTTTTTTCAGATCTGAGTACATACATAGAGTGTCTGGCATATGTGTCTAGCTTTGTGGGAGCTAATCCTATGGACAAAGTAATATCTTAGAAAATCTGTTAAAATAGAACTATTAAAGATGACTATTGAAAGTCCAAGTTTAAATAACATAACATACTATTTCTTTACAATAAACATACTGGAAACGTATTTTTACCTTAAAAAATAACTGTAGGGTTTCTAGTCACAAATAGTAACTTATTTTGATCTCTTCGGTTATTGTCGTTCATGCGCTCAGTCGTGTCTGATTCTTTGTGACCCCGTGGACTGAAGATTGCCAGGCCTCCCTGTCCCTCACTACCTCCCAGAGTTTGCCCAAGTTCAAGTTTAACTTATTCTACTTTAAAAGAAAAATGATACCAAATAAATTGTTAGGAGTAAATGTGGCTGAAGCCATCAGTTTAAATAATTATTCCCTTCATTTAATGTAGCTTTTAGAATTCTTGAAGGTAGTTCAGTTCAGTTCAGTTGCTCAGTCGTGTCCGATTCTTTGCGACCCCTTGAACCACAGCACTCCAGGCCTCCCTGTCCATCACCAACTCCTGGAGTTCACCCAAACCCATGTCCATTGAGTCGGTGATGCCATCCAACCATCTCATCCTCTATCGTCCCCTTCTCCTCCCGCCTTCAATCTTTCCCAGCATCAGGGTCTTTTCCAATGAGTCAGCTCTTCGCACCAGGTGGCCAGAGTACTTGAATGTGGAGTTATATTCTTATTCACCTTTTTTATCCCAGCATCATGCCTGGCAATTGACAGATGCTAAATAAATGATTGTTGAATAATGGAGACTGAGGAAGTTTGATGTGGGATAAAAGCACTGGATTATAAACCTATTCTTGGATTTTATTCAGATTAGTATAAATTAATAATTAGGATTAATGCACAATTAATATAAATGTTTATATGTATATGTTTCCATTATGAATCTTTTTTCAGCAAAATGTTATGTCTAAAGTTTTGATTTTTCAAGTTTTTTCACTCATTCACATTTTATGGTGCTGTTTTATGTCTTGTTAGAGAAAAATGGTACAGCGCAAGGTTCATGATAATATCATCTGCATATAAAAATATATCATGTAAAACCAATGTATTACCATCTGTGCTTCACTTATAATTTACAAAGAAATTACTGCACAATTTCCAGAATTACCTATTTCTTTAACCAACATGTGTTTTATGGAAACAGATTAAGGGTTGGAAAACATTTCTGAATTATTTCCAGAAACCAGCATGTTTATTAGATTTGAACAGTAATAAAAACAAAAGGCATTTGTAAGTATCTTTTCTTTGATAGACTCAGCCACTTTGGAAAACTGAGACCGTCATTGAAAGCATATATAACTTAAATTGCTCTTTTGAGGTATAAGACATTTTCTCTATTATGTAAAGTTGTCTCTGAAAGAGTCTATAACTACAGAGTTTATTGGGCTCTGCCAGGCTATAAGTGTATTGCACCTTTTTCTTCTGTTCCATTTTGTCTTCTTCAACTTCTCATGTGGGTTAGTGCTACCAGTAGAGTAGTAGTAGCACTTGACATTGTGCGGTTTTGCTTAGCTGTTATTTTCCTTCCTGAGTCCTTGGAGAGTCTACATTCTGGATTCAAGGGGAAAGCAATCACGTATTTCGTTATTGACAGAAAATTGGAATTCACTGTGGAACATAGCTTCTGAATAAGTGGAGACTAATTTTAAATCCAGGAGGAAATGAGGAAGCAATGTGTGCCCTTGTTAATTACTAGTCACATCTGTGAATTAGGATGAGGTTTAATTCCTACATCCTTCATGCCGTATCCCAAAGGATACACAGCATTTTGTAAGATGAAGGAGATACAACACTGATCCCTTAAAAATAGGAATTGAGGCCTTAAGTGTATGTTTCCCCCCTGCATTTCATTACTAATAGTGAAAGTGTTAGGACCAACAAAAAGAAAGACAAATCAAAACACTGACACACATACATACACACAGACAACTTAATCATCAGTTCATGCAGCCTCATGTTTGGTATGGATTTCAATTCCAGATGTTGCCTTAGGGAGTTGTACCCAAGCCCAGATGGATTGTCAAGAAAGCTTACGGTGTGTGCATGCATGCACATGTGTGTATATAGATATGCCAACAAAGTTTCCTTAGTTAATGGGATGTTAGGATTTCTAAAACCACTTTAATGAGAAGTCAATTAAAAACACAAATACCTTCATATATCAAGTTTCAATAACTTTCCCATTTATGCTGGTTTGAATGACTGGTAATAACAATTATACTGATGCTGGGTCTAATTTTGAAGTGCCTTAGTATGTCTTCAGGCTTCTTTTTCTTTTTCCTTTATTTCCTTCCTTATCAAATTAGAAAATGCCTGTGAAAGTGTCTGACACATAATAGTTGCTCATCAAACATTAGCAAACAGAACTTGGAATAACTAGCGATGCTTTATATAATGCAGGGGTTTGTAGAGGGGACATTCACTACCTGATTTTAAATCCTAACTTTACTTATATGCTTTGTAGTTTTGGATAAATTGCTATTTTCCTTTTCTATGTTACCTATTCTATGGAGAATAAGATAATAGTGCCTAGCTCGTAAAATTTTGAGAATTCAATGAGATTTATAAATATACAGTGTACTTTTTGTGTCCAATATCCTCTGCGGCGTTGCAGAAGACTTAGTTACAACCGGACATGGAAAAACAGACTGATTCCAAATCAGGAAAGGAGTACATCAAGGTTATATATTGTCACCCTGCTTATTTAGCCTATATGCAGAATACATCATGAGAAGTGCCGGGCTGGATGAAGCTGGAACCAAGAGTTCTGGGAGAAATATCAATAACCTCAGATATGCAGATGATACCACCCTTATGGCAGAAAGTGAAGAAGAACTAAAGAGCCTCTTGAAAGAGGAGAGTGAAAAAGCTGGCTTAAAGCTCAACATTCAGAAAACGAAGATCATGGTATCCGGTCCTGTCACTTCATGGCAAATAGATGGGGAAACAGTGGAAACAGTAACAGACTTTCTTTTTTTGGGCTCCAGAATCACTGCAGATGGTGACTGCAGCCATGAAATTAAAAGACGCTTGCTTTTTGGAAGAAAAGTTATGACCAACCTAGGCAGCTTATTAAAAAGCAGAGATTTTACTTTGCCAACAAAGGTCTGTCTAGTCAAAGCTATGGTTTTTCTGGTAGTCATGTATGGATGTGAGAGTTGGACTATAAAGAAAGCTGAGCATCGAAGAATTGATGCTTTTGAACTGTGGTGTTGGAGAAGACTCTTGAGAGTCCCTTGGACAGCAAGGACATCCAACCAGTCCATCCTAAAGGAGATCAGCCCTGGGTGTTCATTGGAAGGACTGATACTGAAGCTGAAACTCCAATACTTTGGCCACCTAATGCAAAGAGCTGACTCATTTGAAAAGACCCTGATGCTGGGAAAGATTGAGGGGCAGGAGGAGAAGGGGATGACAGAGGATGAGATGGTTGGATGGCATCACCGACTCAATGGAGATGAGTTTGAGTAAGCTCCGGGGAGTTGGCGATGGACAGGGAGGCCTGGCATGCTGCAGTCCATGGGGTCACAAGGAGTCGGACATGACCAAGTGACTGAACTGAACCGATACCATATTTATGCCTATGTTCTTCCAGTTCAAAGGAAGTGGGTAATGCTCACTTTAAAAGGAGTGATTTAAATTTTTTAAAAAGTATTTGTTCTCATTGTCATTTAAATGGTGATATTTGAAAGAAAGAACAATAGCTAATTAAATTGGATTTCATTACTCTAACATGTTTTTAATAGGGATTCCCGGGTGGCAATGCAGGAGACCCAGGTTCCCTGGTGGCTCAGATGGTAAAGCGTCCACAGACAGTGCGGGAGACCTGGGTTCGGTCCCTGGGTCAGGAAGATCCTTTGGAGAAGGAAATAGCAACTCACTCCAGTACTCTTGCCTGGAAAATCCCATGGACAGAGGAGCATAGTAGGCTACAGTCCATGGGGTTGCAAAGAGTCAGACACGACTGAGTGACTTCACTTCACTTCGACATGTTTTTAATCGAAAATCAGTTTGGTTAGATTGGGCCTTACTTCCTACCTTCAACTTTGATCATGAACTTTTAGAGTTGTCTTTTGTAAAAGGTGGGTCATTTTGGAGTGAGCACTGGTTTAGATTGACATCAGAGGACACAGTGAAGAGGGAGGAAGTAGTAAGACATAAAATAAGTTCTCAGAACCTGGAAAGCTTTGTTTTAGTGTTATTATAGTTGCTTCTGTTTCTAGAGGTTTTTTTTGTAATTGGAGGATGATTGCTTTCCAATGTGGTGATAGTGTGTGCTGCACAGCAGTAAGAATCAGCTGTAGGTGGACGTCTTTCGCCTGCCTCTGAGTCTCCGTCCTCCGCTCCCCAGGCTACTCCTCTGGGCCTCTGGTCTTCCCAGAGCAGCGAGCTGAGCTCCCTGGATGATACGGCAGCTCCCCACGAGCTGTCTGTTCTGCATGGTAGAGTGTGTGTGTCAGGGCGAGTCTCTTAATTCATCCCCCTCTCCTTCCCCCGCTGTGTCCGCAGTCTGTTCTCCACGTCTGCATCTCCATTCCTTCCCTGCGAAAAGGTTCATCAGTCCCATTTTTCTAGATTACACATGTATGTGTTAATATATGATTGTTTTTCTCAAGTTACTTCACTCTCTGTGACAGACTCTAGGTTCATCCACATCACTTACAGAGGACTCAGTTTCATTCCTTACTATAGCTGAGTATTTGTTGTTTTGACTCATTTTTTAATCTACAAAAAATCATCTATGACATATTTTATGATGTGACCAAATATTAGAATTATGGTACTAATTTACTTTAAAAATCTCCCGTTTGTAGTTTTCACAGCTGAGTGTTCTCTCCCTGGTGTCTCTGGAACTCTGGAGAGTGAAGGAGATATGTCTCAGGGCATTGTTAACACCCTGAGGTCGTGTGTGGTGGTATATGTGTGTGTATTCCAGAGGCACTTTCTTCAGATTCTCAAAGACATCCAAAATCACTGTCAGCTAGGAGTTAAAACTCCTGTCACTGTGTCTTAATATAAAAAAGAATATTTAGATTGAACCAAAGAGGTTTATGGGTTTTTGTTAATTTTTAATATACAAACATAATTTCTAATTAACTGCTAATGCATCTCACAAAGTGTTTCTATGAATATTTGATATTTGTGATTGAATTAAATAACAAAATTAAATTGAATTAGTAAAGTTTATAGATTTTCATATTTGGGCTTTTATGAATACCCATGAAAGAAATGTGGCTTAGTTTTCTAGATGATAAATACAATTTCTTTTGTTAAGACCTCAATCAGTGATCTTTTATGACTTATAGATTTACATTTTACAGTCATATGATTTCTGTTACATATTTAACTTTCCAATATTTATTGATTTTTAGAAACCTTTTTACTTACAGGCAATTTAAGTACATAATAACCAATATGATGTCAAGACTGCTTGAGCTAGCATAGTGAAAGTCGCTCAGTCGTGTCTGACTCTTTGTGGTCCCATGGACTACACAGTCCATGGAATGCTCCAGGCCAGAATACTGGAGTGGGTAGCCTTTCCCTTCTCCAGGGGATCTTCCCAACCCAGGGATCAAACCCAGGTCTCCCACATTTCAGGCAGATTCTTTACCAGCTGAGCCACAAGGGAAGCCCAAGAATACTGGAGTGGGTAGCCTATCCCTTCTCCAGGGGATCTTCCCAACCCGGGAATCAAACTGGGGTCTCCTGCATTGCAGGCAGGTTCTTTACCAGCTGAGCTCACAGAATACTTAGGCTTAATGCTGATGGTTCCTCACCTGGTGTGCACAGCACCATGGGGAATTAAGTATGTGAGCATCAGGCTACTGTGAACTCTGTGAAGTTAAATGCAATATTTTTACTTGAGTATTTTCTTAGGATCTTTTCTTCAGATTCTCAGGGACTTCATAATCCCTCCCCAACAACTAAGAGTTAAAACTTCTGACAATGTGAACTAATATTAAAAACAAAAAAGAAAAAAAAATAGTAGTAACAGGTAAAAAGAGGTCCAGAGGATTTTGCTAACTTCTAATCTACAAATATAGTTTCTTATTAAATGTTAATCTTTCCAACAAAGCAGGTAGTTATTTTAGACTAATTCTTACTTAGTAACTATTGATTTTGGCTTTCAAGGTACTGTTTTCAGGAGTCAGCATCCACTGTGCAATGGAATGAGAATGGACTTTGTATCAAGGTAGAGCTAAGCTAAAAATAGCATCTTTTCAAAATACTAACTATAACTTTAGGGAAATTTTTTAGTATTTCTGAGTCTGTGTCTTCATGTATTAACTAAGACAATAATGCTTACCTGGGACTGTTAGTAGGAGGATTAAAGATATTTATAAAGCCTAGCTTATGGTAAACACTAAGTTCTCTAAACATGCTCACTATTATTCACATTTTAAAAGCTGCTATCTACTGAAAATACAATTTTATATGTCTTTAATTTTCTCTTATCTCTATTTTAATCAGTTTACTCTGAATATTCATTTGAAATAAAATGTTACTAATAATCATTCTCTAAATCTCTAGGCTCTGCCTTCTCTTGTACTTTTTATTCTCTTCAGCTTTTATTAATTTTATTCACTCTAAGTATATTTTTCTACTTAATTAAAGAGAGAGAGCTTAAGTTTGCCTCTACCCAGTCTTGAAAAGTTCATGCCTCTATGCCTCCTAACTCTAAAGCACTGAGTTTTTTTTCTGACCTCTAGTGAAAGCAGGGAGTGAACAATGACCCTTGGACCAAAGCCCTGAAGCGCCTGTCCAAGACATTAAATCTTTCTACAGAAAGAAAGATCTTTCTAGATCTTATCTTACTTATTTCATTGTAGTATCTATTATTGTAGCTTCCAATAGCTATTGGTTTTGGCATACAACAGTACTGCTAAATTGATAAGGGCTTTAAATATTTTAGCCACATCCATAGTAAAAGATGTAGCAGTCTCTATTTTCTTTAAAATCCGACCTTATTTGTGAACTGACTTCAAATGTCAAGTCACTAAGGTTTTACTCATTAAAATTAGACAGTCTCTTCAGTTCTTGAATATTTAGGGGAATTTTTCCTATTCCACAGTCTAGGCAAACTGTGAGTAAAATATATATTACTAGCTTAGGTTATGGAGAAGGCAATGGCACCCCACTTCAGTACTCTTGCCTGGAAAAATCCCATGGATGGAGGAGCCTGGTAGGCTGCAGTCCATGGGGTCACTAAGAGTCGGGCACGACTGAGCGACTTCACTTTCACTTTTCACTTTCCTGCATTGGAGAAGGAAATGGCAACCCACTCCAGTATTCTTGCCTGGAGAATCCCAGGGACGGGGGAGCCTGGTGGGCTGCCATCTATGGGGTCTCACAGAGTCGGACATGACTGAAGCGACTTAGCAGCAGCAGCAGCAGCAGCCTAGGTTATGCTTACTTGAGTATCCAGAAGATTGTAAACAAATAAGGTGTCATGATTTGGTGACCACTATTCTTGCCTTTTTTATCAATTTGGAATTGGTGTTTAGATTCAACGTGAAACAGATCAGGAATTCTCATCCCTCTCTCCCTGTTTTGTGCCTTATGGTGTTGTGGATTCAAATTGTCCTGCACAAGGCAGGTAGGTAGGGCTTTTTGAACTGCTGTTAGATGGCTAAACGATACATGTCTCTTGTAGCTGTAGAGTCACTAAATTGTGTCCGACTCTTCTGTGACCCCATGGACTGCAGCCCACCAAGCTCCTCTGTCCATGGGGCTTCCCAGGCAAGAATACTAGAGAAGGTTGCCACTTCCTTCTCCAGGAAATCTTCGCCACCCAGGGATCAAACTCACATTTCCTGCATTGGCAGGCAGATTCTTTGCCACTGAGGAACTAGGTCTACAAAGTTATAAAACCTTTGAAGTAGAACTTATTTAGAGATGGAAAAACCTTAGTCATCCATAAATGAGGTCTAAAGAAAATTCTGAAATTATAGAATCCATTTTTTTTCCTCATTATACAGAAAAGTTCAAAAAGGTTATAGATTGTTTCAATAGCAAGGCTATTATATGGAAGGCCCCAAGCTGGCAGGGCCCTTTCCAGTGTACCACACATAAAACAGGCACACAGCTACATTTTTCTCTACACAGATATCTTAGGGTGGGTGGCATGATGTATAGTGTGGGTGAGTATGGGTGTTTCCATTGCATCCTCTGTCCTCGTCATTTGTGGATTCCGTAATTGTGAGTTTGCCTGCTTGCTAGGACTGATGTTAACCTCAAAACCAATCAGTGATATTTTGCTGCAAATTCACAGAGAAGGACAGACATAGAGGCAAAGAAGGTGCCACTAATATGCACATTCCCAGTGAAACCAAGCAAGGATGGAGATGCCTGGGGTAGCACAGCCCAGCACAGTGCAAGGGACTCTGGCTTAAGTATGTAGGGTCTGAGCCCCAACTCAGGTACCTGTTAGTAGGGCCAGTCAGTTCAGTTGCTCAGTCATGTCCAACTCTTTGCGACCCCATGGGGTCATCTGAGGTTATTGATATTTCTCCCAGCAATAGCCTCAGGCAAATCACTTAACACTTTAAACCTTGATTTCTTTTGTAAAATAATAAAATAGAATTTTCTAATTGTGTTGTTTTAGGATTTAAGATTATAATCTATGTGAGATGTGTGTGTGTGTGTGTATTTCCTTTTGGAGCCATGATTTGGCATTCACTACTGTTAGTACATCATGAGAAACGCTGGGCTGGAAGAAGCACAAGCTGGAACCAAGAATCAAGATTGCCGGGAGAAATCTCAAAAACCTGATATGCAGATGGCACCACCCTTATGGCAGAAAGTGAAGAAGAACTAAAGAGCCTCTTGATGAAAGTGAAAGAGGAGAGTGAAAAAGTTGGCTTAAAGCTCAACATTCAGAAAACGAAGATCATGGCATCTGGTCCCATCACTTCATGGCAAATAGATGGGGAAACAGTGGAAACAGTGTCAGACTTTATTTTTTCTGGTCTCCAAAATCACTGGAGATGGTGATTACAGCCATGAAGTTAAAAGACATTTACTCCTTGGAAGGAAAGTTATGACCAACCTAGACAGCTTATTAAAAAGCAGAGACATTACTTTGCCAACAAAAGTCCGTCTAGTCAAGCCTGTGGTTTTTCCAGTGGTCATGTATGGCTGTGAGAGTTGGACTATAAAGAAAGCTGAGCATTGAAGAATTGATGCTTTTAAACTGTGGTGTTGGAGAAGACTCTTGAGAATCCCTTGGACTGCAGGGAGATGCAATCAGTCCATCCTAAAGGAAATCAGTTCTGAGTGTTCATTGGAAGGACTGATGTTGAAGCTGAAACTCCAATATTTTGGCTACCTGATGCGAAGAGCTGACTCATTGGAAAAGACCCTGATGCTGGGAAAGATTGAAAGCAGAAGGAGAAGGGGCTGATAGAGGATGAGATGGTTGGATGGCATCACTGACTCAATGGACATGGGTTTGGGTAGACTGGGAGTTGGTGATGGACAGGGAGGCCTGGCGTGCTGTGGTTCATGGGGTCGTAAAGAGGTGGACATGACTGAGCAACTGAACTGAACTGTTGACAGTGACTTTACAGAACATAAACTATCGCAAATGGCTAGAAATAACTATTTTTAAGTAAGATCTGAAAGAAAATTTTTAGTATGAACAGCATAGCAGTAACATTTGCTAAATGCTGTTGTGTGGAGTAGAATCCAGTGTGGGAGCTTATTAACAAGGGCACAGTAGAGACTATCAGGAATAAGCAAAATTTACCTGGAGCAAATAACATTTAAGTCACAGTCTCTTGGCTAAGTAGGATTTATTCAGGGGAAAATAAGGACAGGGAAAGAGTATTTCTGACACAGAAATTAAAAAGAAAAAACATAAAGTAGAGGAAGTACTGTTAGGAAGAAGTGGGAGTTTGAAGCTTTCGAGAAAGGAGTTAAAGCAGTGTTCAGTTGGCGGGAGTGGAATTATTTTAGGAAGCCTTGATGCAGAAACTTGAGCTGTAGAGAGAGGCCCACTGTGCCCGTGGTGAGTAATGGCACTCAGCAGCATTCTGCCCATATCCACTATGTGTCATCTCCTTCTCAGAAGCATTTCCCAGTGTTTCCAGACCATGGTGCTCGTGTTCACTTGGATTTAAGGAGACAACAGGGTGTATTGAATCGAATTAGGAATCTTCAGTACCCACATCATTGCTTATAAGGCCTTGGCCAAGTTATTTAATTTCTGTTTTAAAGTCAGTGTCATCGTTGTAAATGGGAGAAACTAAGCTCTATGATCCTTCAGATGTTCTAACTATTTATTATTAACCTTTATTATTGTTGTTACATTGTTGTTATAGACTAGATATGCACATACGCAGTATGTATCACATTAGTGGTACAAAGCCGAGTGTTGACAGAAATTATTTAAAGCTGCTTACATATGACTGTGTGTCTGTGATATATAAACATCATCATTTGTAAAAGATTGGTGTGATAAAACATTGCTTTGTGTATTTTGAGAGTTAACAACAGTACTGGGCTGCCCTGGGTTTCATAGAGCCAGCACCTGTTGCCATTTCAAGTTACTTTTACTAAAATGGCTGAAAAAATATCTTAATTGTCTCATCAAGTAAATTTTCTTAGAAAATATTGCTTGTGAACAAAGGGGATGATACTTTGGGATAGATGATTTGTGAAACTCTCTGCATTTATGGTTAATCATGATCACTAATTACTTCAACATTTATTCTGTGCTTCAGTTCAAAAATTTTAGAACCATTACATGCTTTGAAAAATAGTTATAATACTCTGCTTTAAATTGTGCTAATGTAAAAGGAAAAAATAACAAAGAAGGAAAGATAAACAAAGAGGAATATGAGTTCAATGGTTCTGCGTATAATAAAATTTGGCCACAATGATAATAAAATCCAATATCATCTTAACCCCTGTTATCCTTCAAGTCCCACAGTCTAACAGAACCACCAGAACTCCAATGAAGAAGAGTAATTAAATTCTTACTAAATGATCTACCTGCATAAATCCAGAATCTATTGCCATTTGAGTCAGGGCCAGAATACTATGCATAAAAGATACCTAGTAATTAAAGGTGATGAATACATGCGTCTGGATCAAGACTCCATGTACATACCATGTAATGTAAAACATTCAATGTAAGAATGTAAAGAATGTTTTTAAATTAAGCTATTTATTAGTATCCTACGCTGTAATAATAGGTTATAGAGAAAGACCATATGGCCTTTTCAAAGAATGCCAAGATTTTGATAAACTAACTTCCACAACTCTTTATTTAAAAAAATGGAAAACATTTTAGTTGAATTCAATTAAATGACTGCCTACTTAATAACCCATTTATTTATCAGTCTCAAGAAAAATAATATTTCAGTTGAAACATTTTTAGTTAATTCAGGGGAAAATAACTGAAATGAGATTATGTTCACTGTTGTTAATATTGTCGTTAAAGCTCCCATTGGTGTCATTAGGAAAGAGGAAGAAAGAAACACATATATATTAGAAGAAATTATGACATATTCAACGTTGTCATTGATCCAATTGAATGAATATTTATAGTTTCCTGTTTGTTGTATTTTTAACTTATTGTTTCCATGTGAAAAGACTAAAACATTCAGCCTTTAATATTCATTCCTTACTGATACCTGTTAGTGTTTCTTTAAAACAAATGTGTATAATTCTAGTTGCCAAAGAATAGGAAGGGACTGTTTGTGCAAAATAGAAAAACCCTTCTGTGGGACATTAAGTTTATGGATTAGAGGTGATCTGGACAGGGGAATGCTTAGGAGATGCTCTCAGAAATTTCCAGAAAAATGAGTAGACACTTCTGAGACAATGGTTTCCTGGACCGATAGTGTGGCGTAGGTAGATTTAGGGAAACAAGTCGGAAAGCACTGGCTGTCCATGCTGTGGAGCTCATCGTGGCGCGATGCTGCTCAAGATGTAGGGCAGTTTCTCTGGGTTAAATGCCATCCGGTCTCAGCGCTGGCTTAGACAGATGCATTGATTAAAGGCCCGCAGCTGTTCAGATTTCAATACAATTTTAAAAATTGGTTCAGCACAGTTTGAAATTAGTCCTTATTAAATGATGTATTTTTATTAGCTCTACTTAATAATTGTAGTGATTATCAGAATTTTCGATCAAGTACTTTAAAGGTTAAATTTTTTGAGCATGCCTCAATGTTCATTTTGCTATTTTATATTTTATTTTATTTGGTTATTGATAGATTATGTTCATTGACTAACCCCAAAATGGACGTAAAAATGACTAAGATTTAATAAGTCAATATAAAAAGAAGTTCTAATATTTTATTCCATCTCCTCAATAGATTAACTTCCACATTGCCTGTGATGAATAAAGTTCCTATTATAGACCAATGTCCTATTACATCAAATTTACAAATTCCATATTAAGTCTGAATTTCAGTGGATTTTTTTCTCACAAAAACCCCACAAAGCTATTTTATATTTATCTGTCATCTCTCTGTGTCCAATTAGATTAAAAACTCTTTTGTCCATTTAACTCTTTTTTTTTTTTTAAATTAAAGTACTGTTAATTTATCAATACAATGCTTTGTTACTCTCTGGTATACAGCAAAGGGATTCATTTACGTATCTATATATTCACCTTTTAATATTCTTTTTTATTGTGGTTTATTAAAGGATACTGAGTACAGTTCCACGTGCTATACAGTAGGACCTTGTTTATCTGTCTCAGATATAGTAGTTTGCTATCCGCTATTCTCAGTTTGTTATCCGCTTATCCTAACTTATCCTTTCCCTTCCCGTTTGGTAACCATAAGTTTGTATTCTATGTCTGCGTGAACTCACATCTTAAGACATAAACCTGAGTCATTCTTTTTAAAAACATATAGAGATGGTATGTGATATTTTAATCTTTTGCCATTTTCTTTTTTTACTTGCTTATAGCAGCATGTCTGGGTAGAGTTCTTTTCACTCTACAAGTAAATACCTTTCTTTCATGTCGATGCATAGGAAAATAAGTTTTGCTGATGTGGTTTCAGCTTTAGAATGCTTTTCAGAAACATGGCTATTCTCTATATGGAAAAAAATGGCATGAATTAAGTGAACACGACCATATTGCAGTACTAATTTTAGTATATCTTTGTTAAATTATGGGACAAGTAGAAAGAAAATACAAGGCAAGTCATATGTGTAAAAATTGTGCTTCTTGAAAC
Source organism: Redunca redunca (assembly GCA_006410935.1). NCBI lineage: Eukaryota > Metazoa > Chordata > Mammalia > Artiodactyla > Bovidae > Redunca > Redunca redunca. Next base: position 129,154 of record SJYQ01000851.1, on the reverse strand, counting down.
AGATGCAGCTTGGCTTTTTGTTAACTCTGATCATCTTATAAAAGCACAGGCAGATTCCTCAAGAGTATCGACGGATGGAGACTCTGCGTGGTAAGGAGAGATGCAGGAAGGTGTGGGCACTGTTGAGAGGCCACTGAATTCTGACCCATTTAGGTTCATCTGCCCCTGGGGCCCTCTGGTTAATTTCTGCTGCCACTAGCCTTCTGTCTTCTGGGCATTTGTCTTTTTTTTTTTTAACCCTTCAAAGCAGAGTTTTATGATTCTTACTTACAAGTACCATGGCTTTCTGAGGCTTCATCTGTTTCACTGAAGACTTTGTTGCTTGTTAGAGGGTATATTCCAATAGAATGTGTGGCAAAGGGTTCTCCTGTTTTTTATTTTTTCTTTTTGATCATCAAATGCAGTGGCACCTTTCATGGTGAAGTGGAGATTGCCCCCTTTGAGGCCATAATTAGTAAGCTTCCAGAAAACCCCCACCTACAATTCTGTGAGGTGGTTTTTACAAATCTTGCTGTCCTAATTGTACTTGAGAACAGTGCAGTGGGTATTCAAACTCTTAAAACTTTTATACAATGTCCTTTGATGTCCTAAAACCTCTGAAATATTTTCAGAAGGATGTTACCTTGCCGTGCAATACTGCCCTTCCTTAATATTAGACCAGTTCTGTCCAAATGAAATATAATGCAAGCTACACGGGTAATTATAGATACCTGGTGGCCATGTTAAAATGTAAAAATAAACAGATTGAATTTAGATAATATATTTTCTTGAATGCAATGTATCCAAAATATGGGGCTTCCCTGGTGGCTCAGTGATAAAAAATCTGTCTTCTAAGGCAGGAGACATTGATTTGATCCCTAGATTGGGAAGATCCCCTGGAGAAGGGAAGGACAACGCCCTCCAGTATATTGGCCTGGGAAATCCCATGGGTAGAGAGCCTGGTGGGCTATAGTCCAAGGGGTTGCAAAAGAGTTTGACACACTCAGTGACTAAACAGTAACAACCTCTCCCCCCCAATTTATCATTTCAACATATAATCAATAAAATATTATTGATGAGATATTTTCATGTTTGGGTCCTGCTTCAGTCTTCCTTCAGTTCCACTAGCCACAGTGTAAGTTTTACACAGCTGTATGTTTCTATTACATCTGTCCTTGTAATGGACAGTGCAGTGTTGGGTCGGTAATTCACCGTCTGTGTTTCCCTTCTTTAATTGTTTGTAGCTATGCTATCCATGCAAACACTCCAGTTCATATTATACGACGTCCCCAGAAAATAAAGTCATTATATTCCACTCATAACCGTATAAAACTCCTCAAATTGCTTTCTAAAATGTGAAAACTTTCTCATTCTAAGATGATCTTTTGTTTCTACCAAATTGCAGACATGATGTGCCCATCATTCTTTCATTTATGTCAAACAGTGAAATTTCAGTAATATACGAAAATCCACTCAAGCTCCCGTTTAAATTTTTTATTGTTTTAGTTTTCTGGCCCCACCTCCTGGCACGTGAGATCTCAGTTCTGTCACCAGTGTTCGAACCCATTTCTCCCAACAGTGGAAGCACCGGAGTCTTAACCACTGGAGGCCAGGGAAGTCCTTTCATATTCCCATATTTAAAAAAAAAAAAAATTCTGCACCATCTAGAAGAGTTTCACGTATGTATTTTGGAGCCTGAGTCATTTCTTCATCTATACTCTTGGCACATGTTCCACAGTAATTTATATAACTTCTGCAATTCTTCTAAGACTGGATATCACCAACCATATGTCTGTTATAGTTCCCATCACATCCGAGTTCTAGGGAATTAGCAACCTACACGAAGATACTGTAGCACCAGGATTACAACATACCCAGGTCTCTGGGGTCTCCATGGATCACAGCTTGTCACGATGAAGCAGCTTGTGTAACTCAGTGAAGCTGTGGGCCATGCTGTGCAGGGCCATCCAGGACCAACAGGCCACAGTGAAGAGTTCTGATAAAACATGCTCCACCGGAGGAGGGGATGGCTGTCTTGTCACCCTGCTTATTTAACTTATATGCAGAGTACGTCATGCAAAATGCCGGGGTGGTAGAATCATAAGTTGGAATCAGGCTTGCTGGGAGAAATATCAACAACCTCTGTTTCGCAGATGATACCACTCTAGTGTCAGGGAGTGAAGGAACTAAAGAGCCTCTTGGTGACAGAAAGAGGAGAGGGAAAAAGCTGGCTTGAAATTCAGCGTTCAAAAACTAAGATCGTGGCATTTGGTCCCATCACTTCTTGGCAAATAGAAGGGGAAAAAGTGGAAGCAGTGACAGATTTTTTTACTTGGGCTCGAGAGTCACTGTGAACAAGTGACTGTAGCCATGAAATTAAAAGGCACTTGTTCCTTGGAAGGAAAGCTATGACAAACCTAGATAGCGTATTAAAAAGTCGAGAGATTACTTTGCTGACAAAGGTCAGTCTGGTGAAAGCTATGGTTTTTCCAATAGTCATATACATACGTGAGAGCTGGATCATAAAGAAGGCTGAGTGCTAAAGAAAGAATTCAGTTGTGGTGCTGGAGAAGACTCTTGAAAGTACCATGAGAGGTACCTTGAGAAGACTCTTGAGAGTCTCTTGGGCTGCAAGGAGATGAAACCAGTCAATCCAAAAGAAATCAACCAAGAATATTCATTGGAAGGACTGATGCTGAAGGTGAAGCGCCAACATTTTGGCCGCCTAATGCAAAGGGCTGACTCATGGGAAAAAACTGTTAGCTTATGGTGAATGATGTTGGATTCGTGATCTCCGAAGAGGTTAACTTCAGGACCGGGGACCAGGCTTGCTCACTCAAGAGCTTTTGTGAAGCAGAGTTTTATTAAAGTGAAAGAGGGACAGAGAAAGCTTCTGACGTGGACATCAAAAATGGGGACAGAGTGCCTGCCTCGCTCGTCTTTAGCAAGGGAATTATAGACTTTTTAATTAGTTATTGCAATCAATCAAAAGAATGTCTCAGGTTTGTGAACATTATACCAGATCCACTCCCACAATTTACGTTTTAGGCTAACAGGATTAGAATTTTAGCAATAGAAAGAGCCTATGAGACCACTCCCATAGTATACACTGTAAAATATCAGGATTAGTCAGAAGGTTTTCAGGAAGGAGAAACTGTCCTCAAGCAGGATACATTGTTGTTACATAATCCCTGCTGCTGCTGCTGCTAAGTTGCTTCAGTCGTGTCCGACTCTGTGTGACCCCAGAGACGGCAGCCCACCAGGCTCCCCTGTCTCTGGGATTCTCCAGGCAAGAACACTGGAGTGGGTTGCCATTTCCTTCTCCAATGCATGGAAGTGAAAAGTGAAAGTGAAGTCGCTCAGTCATGTCCGACTCTCAGCGACCCCATGGACTGCAGCCCACCAGGCTCCTCCGTCCATAGGATTTTCCATACAGTTTAAACTGAGCTGTGTAATCATCACTTCCCGGCTTAAGGGCAAAAAAAGTTTTATGTGACTAAGATTAAGGAATGTAGAGGAAAAAAAAAAGTTTGTCCTTTCCTCCTCCTTAAGAACCCCAGACCCCTTTCTCATCTTCTGGGACCCTGGACTTCTTATCAACTTGCCTAGGAATTGACTCTCTCAAGACCCTAATGCTGGGAAAGATTGAAGGCATAAGGAGAAGGGGGTGACAGAGGATGAGATGGTTCGATAGCATCACGGACTCAATGAGCATGAATTTGAGCAAGCTCTGGGATAAAGTGAAGGACAGGAGAGCCTGGTATGCTGCAGTCCATGGGGTCGCAAAGAGTCAGATGTAATTTAGCGACTGAATAGCAACAAGAAGTCTCAGGATCAAATGTGGCCACTGCTGCAGTTTATGACTGACCCGATCACTGTCCAGTGGCATCTCCCCTGCAGTAGATGAGTGCTGTTCTCATAATCCATTACAAATCCTATACTTTAGAACCATGTTATAGGGCTTAGTGTTACCAGGGGGATCAGGGCAAACAAGGATATCAGAGCAGCCAGAATTACAGATTTCAAGATTTTATTTTGAGCGGTGATAGATTAAAAATTATGAGTGTAGGAGGAAGAGAAAATTCAAGGGATCAGTGATGACTGTTTGTATTTGTCCTTTCTAGGCTTTACTTTCAAATATTTCAGCCGTTTTTTGGTGGCGCAGACGGTAAAGTGTCTGTCTGCAATGCAGGAGACACAGGTTCGATCCCTGGGTTGGGAAGATCCCCTGGAGAAAGAAACGGCAGCCCACTCCAGTATTCTTGCCTGGAAAATCCCATGGATGGAGGAGCCTGGTAGGCTAATGTCCATGGGGTCGCAAAGAGTCGGACACGACTGAGCGACTTCACTTCACATCACATATAAACAAGTATGTATAACCAGCATTAGCATCTTACTCAGGGAAGATGCTCAATAAATTTGGGGGATTTCAATTCAGCGAATAGTGCTGGGAAACATCTTATGAATTCCTTTAAGATAGTAGCACATCAGACATCCCTGCATGAGTGACTGCCTATAAGAAGGTAAGGACAAGACTGTCTTATTAATTTTTAAAATCAGAAACCAAAGTACCATTCTGAGAATGCACTGGACCTCAAATTGATAATATAAGTAAGTGTGCTAAAAATTGTTCTTTGTGTTGTTAGTTATACACATAATGCAGGCTTAATTGTGGATCATAAATTCATTCAATGTCAAATCTACTGTCTAAAGAGTACCAATTTTATAACATATCCCTTAGCAGTAGTTAATTAAACATAATCACCACTATGGTTCACAATAGTGCTTTCAAGCCTGGATAGGTATTAATTCTCAAGTAATCAATTCATCTTCTTGGTGCTCAATTTCTGGTAGTTCAGAAAAGAGAAGGATGATACATGTTTTTGTCCAGTATACTATCTCTGGAAGACATCTATGAATACCTTGATTAGAATCTTCCTAAAGCTTAGATGAATTTTTCCCTAATAGCACACCAGGATGTAGATGTAGATCTGAAGGCTTTGGGACTTTGTCTGAATAGCCTGAGTAGAATATTCATAATTATAAGGATTTGAAGAAAATACTGCTAATCATAGGAACAAATTAAGTATATAGCAGAGATATGTTCACAGTAATTAATATTGAGCTGCAGAGCTTTTCACTGCTTTTGCTCATATTCAAAATTCCAAAAGTTTTAAAGTGGGAATTAAAAAAATAAAATGTGACAGTTGAACGTCTTTACTTTTATTTTGATGGCTTAAGAATAGTTAATGTGTATTGCATATTCTTTTCCCTAAAGCAGATTTATATCACTACTCTTTTAAACTGTGTAATGTAGTTAAGATGTTCTAAATTTACTAATATTCAATAAACAGAAAAAGAAAATCCATTATCATGAAAATCTTATAGAGTGAAAAAAAGTTTAGCAAACAATAAAAATAACTGCTTTAATTTGTATTACCAATACAAGTTACTGGTAATACTGGTAATTTGTATTACTGGTGAATATCTGTGGTATATACATTCAACTGAATCAGTATTTAAAATTCTTTTTCTTAACATAGAAGCAGATAGAATGAAACTTGGCCTAAATAACATATAATTCATTAAACCAATGCAGAATGATTAAAGAAACTTACAGGGTTGTCATATTTAAAATTTAGAGATGGGAAGTGAAAACTTCTCTTCAGTGGCAGGTAATTACCATTCCCTAAGTAGAACTGAGTAAAAATATATGAATCAAAATGACTGAAATGACTGTTTTATATACTTCCCTTCAGGACATAAGACATGAACTGATGAAGCAAGAGATTTTAGTATTATAAATCCTATTTAAAAATATTTTCTTTGAAATCACAGGTAACTAAATTTTGTCTTCACAGTTATTTAGGATAGTTCTTCTCTGGAATTTGCCAAGAGATTGAACTGAGCATTTGTAGATACAAGCAATGCACTTAAATACAGGAAGCAGAGAATTACTTTCAAATCTTATTTAAGCTTCTGTAGAGACAGCAGGACTATCCTCAAGGGAAATGAGTAACACTCCAGACCAAAGATACAGCAGCCCACAGAATATTGGCCAAATATTATACATATGTACATAAACACATTTTGGCAAACACTTAACATACAGACACACACATTTTCACTTTTAGAGGTATGAGAAGCCTCATAAACTCTTGCAATTTAATCTATACATTTGTTGTGTGTGTTACATGTAGGGACCTCACTGATACCATTGTTTCTTAAGATACCCTTCATGGCCTGATTCTCTGTATTCACATTTAATTTTTTTTTGAAATTTATTTGCTTAACATTTTAATTTTTTATAATGCTACAAGATCTCAGTTATACCAGCCTTTAAAAAGTTGTGTGTACTGGATATCAAAAACATGTTTTGAAAGTGTCAGCTAGATAATAGGGATATCTATGGCATCATTACATTCCTTTTGTTTGCAAAAGGATTGGTAGTGCTGTTATGTTGATTTTATGAAGGTCAGACACGAGGACATTAGGTTTATAGCTTACGAGAATATGAGGATAGATTCCTATCTTGCCTAAAAAGAAAAAGGAACGCTACTAAGCATTTTCAAATGTTGACAATGGCATATTTATAATGTTGGTGAGCTGTGTTCTCTGGAATTGTTACTGTAACTATGAGCATTAATAAAAGGGCCTCGTGATACAGTTTATTAGACCCAATTCTGATATATTGATATTAAGTAGTGAGTAACAAGGATTGAGTAGGAACATAGGGATTCTGAACAAAATGGCTAATCCATTTTTTGTTCAGCCGCTCAGTTATGTCCTACTGTGTGACTCCATGGCCTGCAGCATGCCAGCTTCCCGGCTCTTCACTGTCTTTTGGAGTTTGCTGAAACTCATGTCCATTTAGTCGATGATGCCATCCAACCATCTCATCCTCTGTCGTCCCCTTCTCCTGCTGCCCTCAATTGTTCCCAGCATCACGATCTTTTCCAGTGAGTTTGCTCTTTGCATCAGGTGGCCAAAGTATTGGAGCTTCAGTTTCAGCATCAGTCCTTCCAATGAATATTCAGGACAGATTTCCTTTAGGATGGACTGGTTGAATCTCCTTGCAGTCCAAGGGACTCTTAAGAGTCTTCTCCAACACCACAGTTCAAAAGCATCAATTCTTTGGCATTCAGCTATCTTTATTGTCCAAATCTCATCCCTACATGACTACTGGAAAAACCATAGCTTTGACCCTATAGACCTTTGTCAACAAGGTGGTGTCTCTACTCTTTAATATGCTGTCTAGGTTGGTCATAGCTTTTCTTCCAAGGAGCAAGTGACTTTTAATTTCATGGCTGCAGTCAACATCTGCAGTGATTTTGGAGACAAAAAATGTTGGCCACTATTTCCATTTCCCCCCCATCTATTTGCCATGAAATGATGGGATTGGATGCCATGATCTTAGTTTTTTGAATGCTGAGTTTTAAGCCAGCTTTTCCACTCCTCTTTCACTTTCATCAAGAGGCTCTTTAGTTCTTCTTCACCTTTTGCCATAAGGGTGATGTCATCTGCATATCTGAGGTTACTGATATTTCTCCTGGCAATCTTGATTCCAGTTTGTGATTCCTCCAGCCCAGAGTTTCTCATGATGTACTCTGCATACAGATTACAAGTTAAATAAACAGGGTGACAGTATACAACCTTGCCATATACCTTTCCCAATTTGGAACCAGTCTGTTGTTCCATGTCTGGTTCTAACTGTTGCTCCCTGACTTGCATACAGATTTCTCACGAAGCAGTTAAGGTGGTCTGGTATATCCATCCCTTTAAGAATTTTCCTCAGTTTCTCGTGATCTACACAGTCAAAGGCTTAAGCAGAAGTAGATGTTTTTCTGGAATTGTCTTGCTTTTTCTATGACCCAGAGTATGTTGACAGTTTGATCTCCGCTTCCTCTGCCTTTTATAAATCCAGCTTGAATATCTGGAATTTCTTGGCTCACATACTGTTGAAGTCTATCTTGAAGGCTTTTGAGCATTATCTTGCTAGCTTGTGAAATGAGTGCAACTGTGAGGTAGTTTGAGCATTCTTTGGCATTGCGTTTCTTTGGGGTTGGAATGAAAAGTGACCTTTTCCTGTCCTGTGGCCACTGCTGAGTTTTCCAAATTTGTTGGCATATAGAGTACAGCACTTTCACAGCATTATCTTTTAAGATTTGAAATAGCTCAGTTGGAATTCCATCACCTCCATTAGCTCTGTTTCTAGCAATGCTTCCTAAGGTCCACCTGACTTTATACTCCATGATGTCTGGCTTTAGGTGAGTGACCACACCATCATGGTTATCCAGGTCATTAATACCTTTTTTTTTTTTTTTTCGTATGGTTTTTCTGTGTATTCTTGCCACCTCTTCTTAATATCTTCTGCTTCTGTTAGGTTATTACAATTTATGTCCTTTATTGTGCCCATCTTTGCAGGAAATGTTCCCTTGGTTTCTCTAGTTTTCTTGCAGAGACCTCTAGTCTTTCCCATTCTGTTTTCCTCTATTTATTTGCATTGATCACTGAGGAAGTCTTTCTTATCTCTCCTTGCTATTCTTTGCAATCTGCATTCAGTTGGGGTATATCTTTGCCTTTCTCCTTTGCCTTTTGCTTTTCTTCTTTTCTCAGCTATTTGTAAGGCCTCCTCAGACATCCATCTTGCCTTTTTGCATTTCTTTACTTGGGGATGGTTTTGATCACAACTTTCTGTACAATGTTATGAACCTCTGTCCAAAGTTCCTCGGGCTCTCTGTCTACCAGATCCAATCCCTTGAATCTGTTTCTCACTTCCACTGTATAATCAAGGGATTTGATTTAGGTCATACCTGAATGGCCTAGAGGTTTCCCCTACTTTCTTTAAGTCTGAATTTTGCAATAATGAGCTCATTATTTGAGCCAGAGTCAGCTGCAGTTCTTTTTTTTGGCTGACTGTATAGAGCTTCTCCAAATTCAGCTGCAAAGAGTATAATCAATCTGACTTTGGTATTTTCCATCTGGTGATGTCCATGTGTAGAGTAGTCTCTTATGTTGGTGGAAGAAGGTGTTTGCTATGACCAGTGCATCCTCTTGACAAAATATATTGGATTAAATATTGTTATTTGAAAAGTTTATCAATGAGCATAGGTAATCTATCTTGGTCTTAAAGATATTAAGAATTGCATTCCATAGCTACTTAGCAATATTCTATAATTATTGATTAATACATACAATTTTTATTCCATTGTATCTTTTTTTTTTTTTTTTTACTATTTTAATTGTTTGTGGTTCCTTTTGATCATTATCTAGGCTCACAGAACATAATGAAACTGACCTACAACTTTGTCATAGTTCCTTTTCAGAAATGGCACTATAAGACTATAAATTATTTATGTTCCTATATCTTTTAGGTGTTTGAGTTCTTCTCAGCTGTGTTGCCTGGCTAATCATTGCTTTAACTGTAGCGACTTTAATTATTTACTCCTTAATGGGACTCATTTTCTAGAAGACAAGTTTTTTTTTTTTTTTTTTGGTAAGGATAGATCAGAAAATTGGGAAATGGTGAATAAATATGCCTTTATGTGCAAAATTTTTTTTTGGTATGACTCTGACATGTCGCACTCAGACATACAGCAAAGGTCAATTCCCTTCCTTTCATCAAGATCACAGGAGTAGGAGTCTGATCAGACTCATTTCCCTTTCACAGAGTTAACATTTCCCTTTCACAGAGCTAATAGACTGACTCTTTTACATTTGGGCAGTGCACCTACTGGAATATGTTTTCACGTGAATTTCCATGTTGTCCATGGTTTCATTTCCATACATTTATTTAACACTTTGTTTGTTTGTTTCCTATTTACTTTATGCCAGGAGCAGTAGTGGGTACTGGAGATGCAAATCTAAATAAGACAGAGTCTTCCTCCCACTTTGCACCTTTTGTTGGTAAAAGCAGGTGGAGGTTCACCCTCTAGTTCAGTGAGAAGTGCTGGCGTAGCAGTGATCCCTGGGGGCTTCAGGAACTCGGAGGATCCGGGACCAGTCTCTCATCAAAGCCAGCTGCTTTGCTATTTAGCTATTCCAAGCAAGAGAGACACTTTTTTTTTTTTTTTTAATTTCCCCCTGGAATGATTTATTTGAAGCCAGACTGGTAGCAGAGATTGAGCTCTGGAATTCCATTACAGTTCTATTCATGTGATTTGTCTAAAATTATGGAATCATGGGACTCTGACTCCTAGTCTCTGTGGAAGAAATTTCAAGGTCAGGTAGTCAAGGGTTTCATTTAATATTCTGGAACACGTTCAGTTTCGGTGATTATTACTCCCCTTATGGCATGCTTACAAAACATCTCTGCTAGAAGTTCACTAGCCATCAGTTCTGATGGTCTATAATTTTGAAGATTCACCTCTTATCAACCTTTTCCCCATGGGTTTCACAGTGGTATGACCCTAGGTCTTGGCTACTTTTCTGTTCTTTTGTGACACCACAGATAGCCATCATGGTTACGTGATCACATTTACCTGGAAGTTATTCCATTTATTGGCTACAGATATAGACATCAAATTATACATGTATAATATTATATTAATTATAATTATATTCTCCAGATCATTATTTGCCTGGATTTAAAGATAACTGTAGTGAGTTCTTCGTCTCAATGTTCTTTTTTTTTTTTGCATTTTATTTTTAATTAGAGGATAATCACTTTGCAATATTGTCATATCTTCTGCCAGAATTCAACATGAAACAGCCACAGGCATACACGTGTCCCCGCCCTCGTAGGCCTCCCTCTTCCCTCCCTCACCATCCTGCCCCTGTAGTTTGTCCCGCATCATACGGTAAGTCCCCACGGGCTGTCTGTCTTGCATATGATAATATAACTGTTTGAATGCTACTCTCTCAGGTCATGCCTCCTTCTCCCTCCCCCACTGTGACCAAAAGTCTGTTCTCTATGGCTGTGTCTCCTTTCAGTTCAGTTCAGTCGCTCAGTCATGTCCGACCGTTTGCGACCCCATGAATTGCAGCACGCCAGGCCTCCCCATCCATCACCAAGTCCCGGAGTTCACTCAGATTCACGTCCATCAAATGAGTGATGCCATCCAGCCATCTCATCCTCTGTCATCTCCTTCTCCTCCTGCCCCCAATCCCTCCCAGCATCAAAGTCTTTTCCAATGAGTCATCTCTTCGCATGAGGTGGCCAAAGTACTGGCGTTTCAGCTTCAGCATCATTCCTTCCAAAGAAATCCCAGGGCTGATCTCCTTCAGAATGGACTGGTTGGATCTCCTTGCAGTCCAAGGGACTCTCAAGAGTCTTCTCCAACACCACAGTTCAAAAGCATCAATTCTTTGGTGCTCAGCTTTCTTCACCGTCCAACTCTCACATCCATACATGACCACAGGAAAAACCATAGCCTTGACTAGACAGACCTTAGTCGGCACAGTAATGTCTCTGCTTTTGAATATGCTATCTAGGTTGGTCATAACTTTTCTTCTAATGAGTAAGCGTCTTTAAATTTCATGGCTGCAGTCACCATCTGCAGTGATTTTGGAGCCCCCCAAAATAAAGTCTGACACTGTTTCCACTGTTTCCCCATNCTGAGGTTATTGAGATTTCTCCTGGCAATCTTGATTCCAGCTTGTGCTTCCTCCAGCCCAGCATTTCTCATGATGTACTCTGCATAGAAGTTAAATAAGCAGGGTGACAATATACAGCCTTGATGTACTCCTTTTCCTATTGGGAGCCAGTCTGTTGTTCCATGTCCAGTTCTAACTGTTGCTTCCTGACCTGCATACAGATTTTTCAAGAGGCAGGTCAGGTGGTCTGGTATTCCCATCTCTTTCAGAATTTTCCAGTTTATTGTGATCCACACAGTCAAAGGATTTTGCATAGTTAATAAAGCAGAAATATATGTTCTTCTGGAACTCTCTTGCTTTTTCGATGATCCAGCGGATGTTGGCAATTTGATCTCTGGTTCTTCTGCCTTTTCTAAAACCAGCTTGAACATCAGGAAGTTCAGGGTTTACGTACTGCTGAAGCCTGGCTTGGAGAGTTTTGAGCATTACTTTACTAGCATGTGAGATGAATGCAATTGTGTGGTAGTTTGAGCACTCTTTGGCATTGTCTCCTTTGCTACCCTGCAAATAGGATCATCAGTGCCATCTTTTGAGACTCCATATATATGCATTAATATATGATATTTGTTCTCTCTTGCTGATTTACTTTACTTTGTATAGTAGGCTCTTGGTTCATCCACTTCATTAGAACTGAGTCAAATGCATTCCTGTTTTTCATAGCTGAGTAATACTCCATTGTGTATATGTACCATAACTTCTTTATCCATTCATCTGTCAGTGGACATCTAGGCTGCTTCCATGTCCTAGCTATTGTAAATAGTGCTGCAATAACCACTGAGGTACATTTATATTTTTCAGTTTTGATTCCCTGAGAGTATGTCCCAGTAATGGTATTGCTGGGTCATATGGTAGTTTTATTCCTGGTTTTTTAAAGAAATCTTGATACTCTTCTCTATAGTGGCTGTATCAGTTTCATTCCCACTGACGGTGCAAGAGGGTCGTCTCAATTTTCTCTTAATCACAGTTGCTCTTTCACTGTTTGCAATGTTTTTTCCTCATGGATGAATACACACAAATTAGAATTTAAGTTATTTTGATCTTGCACATATGTTTTAAACACTAAGCTGTATATCTTATTTGTTATTTTTCTTATTCTGGCATGACTTAATACCATGTTCTCTTTTTGTGAGATTCAGAGATGACTGGAGATTAATGATGATGATTTTGATGTTCAGGATGTGATGCTATAAAGAATGATGACTCTACTCCTTATATGCCAGCCCTCGTGTGATAATGATGATATGACTTCAGCTACTAACAGATACACTCTCTCATTCAGTTTCCATAAAGCCTCTTATGAGGTAGGTATTGCCACCATTTTATAGATGGACAAATTGAGAGCTTAAATACCTGTTAAGCTGAGGAACTAGTGTTCATATCAGCCTTATGTAGGCCCAGCTGCTGCTGCTGCTGCTAAGTCACTTCAGTTGTGTCCGACTCTGTGCGACCCCGTAGATGGCAGCCCACCAGGCTCCCCCATCCCTGGGATTCTCCAGGCAAGCATACTGGAGTGGGTTGCCATTTCCTTCTCCAATGCATGAAAGTGAAAAGTGAAAGTGAAGTCGCTCAGTCGTATCCGACTCTTAGCGACCCCATGGACTGCAGCCCACCAGGCTCCTCTGTCCATGGGATTTTCCAGGAAGAGTACTGAAGTGGGGTGCCATTGCCTTCTCCTGTAGACCCGGAGCCATATATATATATAACCGTGGTGTAATATAGAGATACAAATTTTACATATTTAAAGAAGAACTTTATTACATAGCGAGTTCCTGTGTACTTGTTTTGTGGCCGCGCTTCTTACTGCTTCACTTTTAACAGTTCAACATTTTTTGTCTGTAATGCTCAGTTTTCAGGTATTTTCCATTTTGGTGGTAAATGTGGTCTTACATTATCTGGAGCCTTGAGAATCAACTTCCCTAAAATCTGAACCCATGACTGGCAGTGCCTGACGTGCCGTTCATTAGCTCATGTATAAATAAGTTTCTATCAAGATTCCTCTTATATGCAGTTCACTGAACTGCATGTGTAGTGCTGTTGTTGTTCAGAGTCACATATAGAGATGGGCATCTTTATTTGCTTCCATAATACAAGTAATGGAAGAATGACAGAAAGTACATCAACAATTAACCCATCTGTGTTCTTCCATAGTCAGTTGGAATTCTAGTAGGTCAGAAGTAGTTGAAGTTGCTCCTAAATCTCTTTTTATAACCTATACGTTTTACAATCCAGAAATTATTACTTCTTTCTTCTGAGTTGATAGTCTTTGTATACACCCCTAAAGAATATTGAATTTTTCCTCATTAATCTTATATTAAGTGCTCCTGGAATTTATATAATATTCTAGGTCCAAATCAACTGTGCCTACTTTACCCTACTCCCATTCATTCTATGCATCTAGCAAATGCCAGGTTCTCTACTAGTTCCTGTACGTAAAGAAGTACAGGGAGATGTGTTTACTTATTCATCTTTCAGATACTTGCTGGAGTGTCTGGAACTTGTTTGGAATCTGACTCAAATAACAAACTCTTCCTAGGAACTCTGATGGGAAAATAATTTATTACATAAGAGTAATAAGTTTCAATGAGTGTTAAAAGAGACACCAGAAGATTTTGGAGGCACAAAACAGCTTTAGCTTATTGAGGCTTTTAAGGAAACATTTTGAAGGAAATGACAGTTGGTCTGACAGCCAATGGAACATATACATGTTGCTTGTAGATTTTTATTTTGTGCCAAGGACTTTTTTTTTTTTGAAATAGGCTTAGCCCAGGCATATATTCAATAACCATTTCATCCCTGTCTCTTTTTATGACTGTGAGCAGTTTCTCTAATTTTCAGTGTCCATATCAATAAAATGTGCCTAATAGTTTACTGTACATATTCAGTGAGATACCTGTAAATGATTTTGTAAACTATATATTGACTTTCAAATAATTTCTCTTCTTATGCTTCTCATTATATGTAAGATACTGTATGGGTTGCAGTGGGAGTACAGTAATTGTGACCCTGTCCTCTGGTTCCTGCACAGGTTATTCACGCCTTCTTCTTTTTCTCTTGGGTATTTATAGAAGTGATCTAATAAATCTTGTAGAAAATTTTAAAGTAGAATTATAACATTCAGTTCAGTTCAGTCGCTCAGTCGTGTCTGACTCTTTGCAACCCCATGAATGCAGCATGCCAGGCCTCCCTGTCTATCACCAACTCCCGAAGTTCACCCAAACTCATGTCCGTCGAGTCGGTGATGCCATCCAGCCATCTCATCCTCTGTCGTTCCCAGATGTCCCAAATCCATTAAAAATATTTTACTGACTGCATGACTCAAGTCTGGTTTTCAGTTTCCTACTTAAAAGTTATGACGTTTGAATAACCCTGTATTGCGTTTATTCAACACATATTTACTAAAATCTCCTATGAGTCACTGTATTGGGTTCTTAGGATATAGTACTGTCCTCTGTGGTAAGAAACTGATTTGAAGGCAGTGCCACCCCAGAAGTGTTGAAGTGCTTGAATGTGAGCCTGTTGACTTAATCCCCCAGTAACAGTGTTAAATGATGCTATAGTCTGGATTGTAAGTAGATAAAAGAAACAAGGAGTAAGATTTTTTTATGCCTGGGTCTAAAACTGTGGTGGTGGAGAAGACTCTTGAGAGTCCCTTGGACTGCAAGGGGACCAAACCAGTCAATCCTAAGGGAAATCAGTCCTGAGTATTCATTGGAAGGTCTGAAGCTGAAATTCCAATACTTTGGCCACCTGATGTGAAGAACTGACTCATTGGAAAGTCAGGCTCTCATTGGAAAAGACCCCGATGCTGGGAAAGATTGAAAGCAGGAGGAGAAGAGGACAACAGAGGATGAGATGGTTGGATGGCCTCACTGACTCAATGGACATGAGTTTGAGCAAGCTCTGGGAGTTGGTGATGGACAGGGAGGCCTGGAGTGCTGCAGTCCATGGGGTTGCAAAGAGTCGGACACGACTGAGCGACTGAACTGAACTGAATACTAGTTATTCTAGAGTCAGTGAACATGTGAACCATATGCATTTTATTTTGTTTTAAATTTCTTTAAAGACTTTTTTTTTTTAATGTGGACCATTTTTAAAGTCTTTGTTGACTATGTTACAATATTGCTCCCGTTTTGGTTTTTTTGGCCACGAGGCATGTGAGATCCTAGCTCCCTGGCCAGGAATCAAACCTGCCTCTCTGCTTTGGAAGGCAGAGTCTTAACCATTGGACCACGAGGGAAGTCCCAACATAAACATCTTAAAAGAATAGTTTGTAAAATAAACTTGTATTTTGTCTAGTTTTTCTTTGAATTCCACCTAAAAACTGTTCCGTTTCAAATGGGTGTATCAGGAGGATTCTAAAACGTTTTGATTGATTATAGAGCTTAGCAGTGACCGATAGATAGTGTGGATGTCGTTCCCAGATCTGCATCAGACTCCGGGAGGTACACCCTGGTCTCAGTTTTGTGTTATTTGTTTCTCTTGATCATTTTTTGTGTGTTTCTGACTAAATGTGCATTCCTATGATCTCTCTTCCTGTTTCCCTGTCTCATTCCTGAGATGGTGCTAGGTCTTTTTCTCCTTCGGTCATGACTCATCCTGGTTGCCCTCTGAAGTGTTTTATTATAGCGATGGTACTTGCTGTTTTGCTCCTCTTGATATTTAGGGCATTCGCAGTGAAAGAGAAGTCACGGTGTTTATAGCAGGGACGTTGTTGCTTGGGCTTAAATGCCGTAGATCAGGCCCTTTTTGTGGCTGCAGATAAAGTCTGAAGGGCTGCTCTCTCTGTGAATCGCAGTGTCACGTCGTATGGTCAAATCTGTGGACCCTGACAGAAGCACCTGGGTGTTTTAAAATTTTATTACAATGCACTAATAACTGGCTGGGATTATTTTCCATGAAAAATCTATAAAAATTATAAAGGCAGTGACACGCTAATGTTGAAACAACTTGTGTGTGTATGCTAAGATGCATTAGTCTTGTCCGACTCTTTGCGTCCCTATGAACTGGAGCCTGCCAGACTCCTCTGTCCATGGATTTCTCCTGACAAGAATACTGGAGCAGGTAGCCAAGCCCTCTTCCAGGGGATCTTCCTGACCCTGGGGTCGAGTCCACATCTCTTACATCTCTTGTGTTGGCAGGTGAGTTCTTTACCATTTGTGGGACATTACCAATATACCCAGACTTTCTTGTGTGATCTGTGAACTGTGTACGTATCTCTCCCTTATCAGCAAGTACCGTGGTTTCTGGTTGCCTGTTATACAAAACCCAATGTGTTAGCTTCTTATACTTGAGGAACTCTGCATAGATTCCTGATTCCAAATTCCTGTAAGGAACTCAGCCTGCCTTTGGATAGGGGATGCAACTAAGAACCATGGCAGGTGTTTAATGTTTTCAGTATAGGAGGTGTCACCCTGGGGACAGAAAGAATGGAAAGCTACTAAGTAGAGATATTAAGAAACAAAGAGCAATAAAAAGTGGGGAATTTGAAATAGAAAAAATACCTGTTGACATGAGAATGAATGAACGCATTGCATTTACACCAATGTCTGTTGGATGGACAGGAAGGAAAATCAAAATCTTTGCTTAAAATCCAGATGCTTGGAAGACTAGATCAATGATTTTCTAACTGACTTCTTGAGAGAAACTGGCTTAAAAAATGTTATTCTTACTATGTTTCCAGCCCCCGCTTCCACTCTTTTAAACTAGAGTAGCCTCTGTTTTATCTCTTTTATTTGTAGGACTTCCTATAAGGTTTTTATTTGAAGCAGGAAAAAAAAAAATGTCTGGAAAAAAAGGAATCAAATTGTAGGATTAGACCATACACACTCCCCAAAGTTCTTCCTTGTGTCCATAGGTATGTTTGTTGAATAGATGAATGGCTTAATTTCTGGTGGAAAATTTGTTTTTTTGTTGGAGATTCTAGTGTATTTGGCAAGATTTTTCCATTTCATAAGAAAAAGACTTGTTTAAATCTACCGTTTACTATGTGCACCATGTTAAAAACTTCAATTTATTTCCTTTGACTTCTTTGTTCCCATTAGTATATAATGATAATGAAGTTTTCAATGTCATTGAATAGGAAAGTGGTATGAATTTTAGAACCAGTTATAGAATTTTCCTAAATTTCTTAGATTTTCTAAAATTTCTTAAATTTTAGCATGCTTACAATCTTGCATGCTAGGTTTCAGCATTATGTGAACCAAGAACTTCTAGATGTTCAAACGGTTTAGAAAATGAAGAGGAACCAGAGATCAAATTGCCAATATTCGCTGGATCATAGAGAAAGCAAGGGAATTCCAGACAAACATCTACCTCTGTTTCATCTACTGCACTGAAGTCTTTGACTATGTGGATCATAACAAACTGTGGAAAGCTCTTAAAGAGATGGGGATACCAGACCAGCTTACCTTTCTCCTGAGAAACCACTGTGAGGGTCAAGAAGCAACAGTTAGAACCCTGAATGGAACAACTTGACTGGTTCAGGATTGAGAAAGGAGCACGACAGGGCTGTCTGCTGTCACCCTGCTTGTTTAGTCTAAATGCTGAGCACATCATGAGAAATGCCAGACTGGATGAGTTACAAGCTGGAATCAAGATTGGGGAGAGAGACATCAACAACCTCAGATATGCAGATAACACCACTCTAATGGCAGAAAGTGAAGAGGAACTAAAGAGCCTCTTGATGAGGGTGAAGGAGGAGAGTGAAAGAGCTGGCTTAAAACTAAATATTATGAGAACTAACAACATGGCTTCTGGCTCCATTACTTCATGGCAAATTGAAGGGGAAAAGGTGGAAGTAGAGACAGATTTCCTCTTCTTGGGCTCTAAAATCACTGTGGATGGTGAGTAGCCATGAAATCAGAAGATGATTCCTTCTTGGCAGGAAAGCTATGACAAACCTAGGCAGTGTGTGAAAAGCAGAGACTTTACTCTGCCGACAGAGGTCCAGGTTGTCAAGGCTATGGTCTTCCCAGTGGTCACGTATGGCTGTGAGAGCTGGACCATCAGAAGGGGGAGCACTGAAGAGTTGATGCCTTCGAACTGTGGTGCTAGAGAAGAGTCCTGAGAATCTCTTGGAAAGCGAGGAGATCAAACCAGTCAAGCTTAAGGGAAGTCAACCCTGAATACTATTGGAAGGACTGATGCTGAAGCTGAAACTCCAGTATTTTGTTTATCTGATGCAAACAGCTGACTCTTTGGAAGTGTCCTGGATGCTGGGAAAGATTGAGGGCAGAAGGAGAAGAGGGCATCAGAGGATAAGACGGCTGGATGGCATCATAGGATGTTCATCCAGATGCAATGGACATGAGCCTGAGCAGACTTCAGGAGATGGTGAGGAACAGGGAGGCCTGCGTGCTGCAGTCCATGGGGCTGCAAAGAGTCAGACATGAGTGGGCAACTGAACAGCAATACCGTTTTCTTAAATATTTTCCCTAATTTCTGTATTTTCCACTTTTTATTTACTTGTCAATAAACTGTGATGAGCTTACACAAATCTGGCTCTACTAAATATATATGCAACCTAAATTTCCTCATGAATTTTCCTTTCAGTGTTTGTAATAGTATCATTTTACGATGTGCTGTATCTGATAATTCTATAGCCCTTAGTTTTTAACACAGAAAGCAAAATTCACAACTGACTCTGAGATGGCATTCTTTTTTCTGCATTCAGTGAGTCAAGTGCCTGCTCTTCACCAGGTGTTGTGTTGGCTATATAAAAGTAGGGCAGGTGTGGTTCTTAGCCTACAAAAGCTCACAGTCTTCTGAGAGGAGGTAGGCAGATTAGCAAGTACAAGGGTGTTATGTCAGCAGAGAAATCACAGTAAATGGGAGCGAGTCTTGGCTGAAAGCAAGCACTTGAAATCTGAAAAGACTTAGATTTGAGACTTGACCGCTGCTCCCAATAGTGTCTTAGACAAGTTACTTAACCTTTTGAACTGCTTTTCGTTTTCACAGCTGTAAAATGGCAGTGGATCACCTCCAAAATTTTGTGAGAATGAGATGGCCATTCATAACATGATTTTGCAATTCATAACATTCTGTAGGAATTTTAGGGCTCTCTCCCTCTAGGTCCTGCTATGTAAAAGCAAATGAAAGTTCACGATATTTACAGGCAGCTGTCAGATGGGAAAATGTGGAATAAGAATAATACCTTAGTTTCCCACAACTTCTGGATAAATGAGCACTTATCATATACACATCTTCTCTGTATACACATGTTCATTTCCTGTGTTATTCCTTCTTTGGGGCCTATTTTAGAATAGCTACTAAATTCTCAACTAACATGGACAGTTTGTGTTAGGAAACATAGAAAGAAAAGGTTTTCAGGAGTCATGAAATAGCTATTTGAAGGTAATTGCCACTGATTCAGCATGATTGAAATCCAAATGAAAAAACTGCTTGGAAAAAGACTGTGATGTGTTTCCTTATTCATGCTCTAGGGCCTCCTGTTAAAAGCGAAACAGTTGTTCACCTCAGGTAGGCACATTTTATATTTTTAAGAACTGATAAGTAGATCATCTCAGCATTAAATGGAACTATACTGCTATGACAACTTTCCTCAAAGTCTTAAAATGACCATTATGCCATTATAGGAGGGAACTTGGGAAAACTGGGTGTCAGATGGGTGGAAGTATGATGCCACAAAATGATCCCTGGATAAGGTGGCAGGAAACCTGTTTCTTATGTAATTATTTGACAGTTTCACTGTGTTGTCTGATCTATAAAATGATACAGGTATACTAGCTAATCGGTAAAATTTCTTACAATACTGTGACTATTTCACTTTTTTTTTTCAATGTTTAAGAATAGCATATTCAGTAATACTCAGATAATGTTAGTCTAAACACGTCTATTCAACATTCAGAAAATGAAGATCATGGCATCTGGTCCCATCACATCATGGGAAATAGATGGGGAACAGTGGAAACAGTGTCAGATTTTATTTTTCTGGGTTCCAAAATCACTGCAGATGGTGACTGCAGGCATGAAATTAAAAGACGCTTACTCCTTGGAAGAAAAGTTATGATCAACCTAGATAGCATATTGAAAAGCAGAGATATTACGTTGCCAACAAACGTCCATCTAGTCAAGGGTATGGTTTTTCCTGTGGTCATGTATGGATGTGAGAGTTGGACTGTGAAGAAGGCTGAGCACCGAAGAATTGATGCTTTTGAAGTGTGGTGTTGGAGAAGACTCTTGAGAGTCCCTTGGACTGCAAGGAGATCCAACCAGTGCATTCTGAAGGAGATCAGCCCTGGGATTTCTTTGGAAGGAATGATGCTAAAGCTGAAACTCCAGTACTTTGGCCACCACATGCGAAGAGTTGACTCATTGGAAAAGACTCTGGTGCTGGGAGGGAGTGGAGGCAGGAGGAGAAGGGGACAACCCAGGATGAGATGGCTGGATGGCATCACGGACACAATGGAAGTGAGTCTGAGTGAACTCTGGGAGATGGTGATAGACAGGGAGGCCTGGCGTGCTGCAATTCTTGGGCTCACAAAGAATTGGACACGACTGAGTGACTGAACTGAGCTGTAATTAAACTTAAAAACTTTTGCACAACAAAGGAGACTATGCTGCTACTGCTAAGTCGCTTCAGTCGTGTCTGACTCTGTGCGACCCCATAGATGGCAACCCACCAGGCTCCCCTGTCTCTGGGATTCTTCAGGCAAGAACACAGGAGTGGGTTGCTATTTCCTTCTCCAATGCATGAAAGTGAAAAGTGAAAGGGAAGTCGCTCAGTCATGTCCGACTCTTCGCGACCCCATGGACCGCAGCCTACCAGGCTCCTCTGTCCATGGGATTTTCCAGGCAAGAGCACTGGAGAGAGGTGCCATTGCCTTCTCTGAAAGGAGACTATAAACAAGGTCAAAAGACACCCCTCAGAATGGGAGAAAATAATAGTGAATTAAGCAACTGACAAAAGATTAATTTCCAAAATATACAAGCAACTCATACAGCTCAATATCAGAAAAACAAACAACCCAATCAAAAACTGGGAAACAGACCTAAACAGATATGTCTCCAAAGAAGACATACAGATGGATAATAAGCACATGAAAAGATGCTCAGCATCACTCATTATTTAGAGAAATGCAAATCAAAGTTACAATGAGATACCGCCTCACACCAGTCAGAATGGCCGTCATCAAAAAGTCTACAAATGATAAATGCTGGAGAGGGGGTGGAGAAAAGGGAAGCCTCTTGCATTGTTGGGAATGTAAATTGATACAGCCACTATGAAAGACAGTATGGAGATTCCTTAACAAACTAGGAATAAAACCATCATATGACCCAGCAATCCCACTCCTAGGCACATACCTTGAGGAAAGCAAAATGGAGAAAGACACATGTACCCCAATGTTCATTGCAGCACTATTTACAATAGCTAGAACACGGAGCAACCTAGATATCCATCAACAGATGAATGGATAAAGAAGCTGTGGTACACATACACAATGGAATATTACTTGGCCATGAAAAGGAACACATTTGAGTCAGTTCTAATGAGGTGGATAAACCTAGAACCTGTTAGATAAATATTGTATGCCAACGCATATATATGGAATCTAGAAAGATGGTACTGATGAATTTATTTGCAGGTCAGCAATGGAGAAATAGACATAGAGAATAGACTTATGGACATGGGTTGGGACAGGAAGGTAGAAGTGGGTGAGATGTATGGAGAGAGTAACATGGAAACTTACATTACCATATCTAACACAGATAGTCAATTGTAATTTGCTGTATGAACTCAAACATGGGCTCTGTAACAACCTAGGGGTGGGATGAGGAGGGAGATGGGAGGGAGGTTCAAGAGGGAGGGGACATATGTATACCTATGGCTGATTCATGTTGATATTTGGCAGAAAACAAAAATATTCTGAAAAGCAATTATCCTTCAATTAGAAAATAAATTAATTTTAAAAAGATTTTATAACGTTTATAGCTTTTATGTTTCCTATGCCTACCTTGTTTTTCTATTAACAATGTATCTTTCTACTGCAAACAGTCCTGAGTGTTTATTTTTTATATTAATACTTTCATTTGCTTGTTTCTGATTTTGGGGGAGAGTGGCTCTTTAGCTTGAATTGACCAGAATTCAACTTTATTCCCAAACTTTGAAATATTTGTTTAGTCCCTGTGTTAGCACTGGGATACACAAAATGTGACATAGTCCTTCGTCTTAAGGAACTCAGTCTTTGGAGGTACTTAGTTACTACCTAAGTATTCTTGCCTAGGTTACTTTCTGAATTTTTTTCAGGTATTTATAACCTGACAGGTTTGCTTTGGGAATTAAATAAGGTGTGTATCATGCAAGGTATAGCGCTCAGTACATAGGATACACTCAGTAAATATTGCTATTCTCTTCCATCTGTGCTTGATTACATGGCATATTATACATATGGGATGTATCTTATCTATCTATAATGGAAAATGCTTTAAGGTTCCGTTCAGTTCACTTGCTCAGCCGTGTCCAACTCTCTGTGACCCCGTGGACGGCAGCATGCCAGGCCTCCCTGTCCATCACCAACTCCCAGGGTTTACCCAAACTCATGTCCATTGAGTGGGTGATGCCATCCAACTTTCTCATCCTCTGTCATCCCCTTCTCCTCCTGCCCTCAGTCTTTCCCAGCATCAGGGCAGCTCTTTGTATCAGGTGGCCCGAGTCTTGCAGCTTCAGCTTCAACATCAGTCCTTCCGTAGTATTAGAGATGGATGATGATTCCTGGTTTACTTGTCCAGATATCTTTTGGCCCAGTGGTTGGTCAAGAGTCTGAACTGGAGAAGGAGTCTTAATTGAATGGCTGGGTGGAAAATACATCCTGAAGAGTAAAGTAGAGAGAGAAGTATTGATTATATAGCAGTGAAAAATGAGTGGTAGAACAGGAGTTCAGGGGATTGTAGTTTAGAAATATAGTATAGTTTTAAATTGTAGAGCTTTTTTTGCTCCCTCATAAAGCTGGACTGTTGAACATATAATAACATGTATTTTTTTCTGGGATGGTATTATGACTGTCAATGTGAAATAATATTTGAATAAAAGAGGCATATTCAATTGGTTGAAAAGTTTCAGCCCACTGTGATTTATTACCTAACACTAGATTATGGTAAAACGATTGTTTATAGTGATACCCTTACTTAACGCATAGGGGAATGATTAAATTGGGATCAATTCCTTCAGCTTAGTAAAACTGGGACATTTATACAATGCTGAAGGCTTATTTCAATAAAAAGTGTTAAGTATTCTCAGCATTTTCCTATGACAGGCTGGACTGAAAATTTTTTTGAGTATGAGGTGTTTCTTGAAATGCATTCATTATCTGAGATCACTAATGTAAAAATTTGCCATTAAGTATATTGGAAGCATATATGACTTAAAACAATAATGCCCTTCAAATGGGTATAATTTACTTGTAAGGCATTTATATATTGAAGTCTGATTGATAGCCAGGGGTTAAAGTATGTTAACTGAGGAACATGACAGAATTTGTTAATGAAACATGAGGATTTTTATATTTATATTTTATATATGCTTTTATATTCTTTATATATGCCTTTTCTTAATTTTTAATCTATACTAAAGTTCCTAAATCTCATCTGTCATTGGTTGAATGTTAATTTTTATTTTCACTAATNGGAAGTAGAAGAGAATGTTTTCTGGATATTATGTTTAAATGGATTTAGTCATTTACGATATTAAACAATGGAGAGATAATATGCTGAATGCTCTGTTGGAATTATATACAGTAGAAAAATTTTAGCAATTATTTTAGCAATCTATTCAGAGACTTTGAATAAATAACTCTAGAAATCAGAGAAAATACAAGTCTTTTGGTTTAAAAGTAAGAGGAATTGATGTCTTAAGAAAGTCAAGGAAAATGGGTCTTTTATCTTCACTATGCTTTCTTTTGTTATTTTGCAAAAACAAACATAGACTCATTAACTGCTAGTGGTTTGTGAAATATTTCATATTACCACGCTGATAAGAAATTGTACTTTTTTTTTTGAAAAGCAATAGGACAGTATATAGAAATGTAAAACAAAGGTGAAAAATGAAACATAATTTTTATTACTTCCAGTATTCTTAATGGTCTGCTTTTTTTCCCAATGATATATTTGTGAGCCTGTTTTTCCTATTCCCTAATCATATACACTTTTCCCATAAGACTCTTGAGAGTCCCTTGGACTGCAAGGAGATCCAACCAGTCCATTCTGAAGGAGATCAGCCCTGGGATTTCTTTGGGAGTAATGATGCTAAAGCTGAAACTCCAGTACTTTGGCCACCTCATGCGAAGAGTTGACTCATTGGAAAAGACTGATGCTGGGAGGGATTGGGGGCAGGAGAAGAAGGGGACAACCCAGGATGAGATGGCTGGATGGCATCACGGACTCGATGGACGTGAGTCTGAGTGAACTCCGGGAGTTGGTGATGAACAGGGAGGCCTGGCGTGCTGCAATTCATGGGGTCGCAAAGAGTCGGACACGACTGAGCGACTGAACTGAACTGAATCGTATACACTTTTCCCATATATAGCTTTTCAGTTCACTTAGTCATCTAAGTTAAACTAATACTTTCTACCTTTAGTAGCAACAAGTAAAGTTTTTCTTAGATGCAGAGCATGGAGCCAATGATGTAGTTACTTGTTTTTCTATGACTTGTTCATATCAGTTTACCAGAATGACTGAACTCTTAAGGAATCCAGCTTCCGGTCAGATTGTTTCTGGTCTGCCTGACAAATGATGGGGAAGGTGGGATGCTCCTTAGTGCCTAGAGCTGAGGGGTAGGATCAACTTGGAACATAAGCGTTTGTACTTCTTCCTAAAATAACTTTCTAATAATTAGTATTTTTCCTGTATGCTTTGTATTTAATGAAGTCAGTGTTAAATTGTTAACATGACTGTAATCCTAATTGTTAGGAATTTATTTCTGTTATAAATGATAAGGTGGATCTCTCTGTACAGTTCAGTTTTTCTGCAAATTTTAATTATTTGTCAAGGATTTGGAGGATAAATTATGCAAAAATCTCTTACTATTTTAGATTGTGGTAGATTTTACTATCAGTAGTGATGTAGCAATATAGAATTAGGGATATAAAAATATAAAATTCCTTAAGTTGTATACAGACTTCGTCCTTTCTAGTATATGGAGATTATCATTTTCATTTTTGTTTTTCTAGCAGAATACTTCCATGAATATTTGACCTAATATACTCTATTCTCTTTGAGATATTTCTGATGAGAACTCATCCAGTGTCCTAGCTTAACCAATTTTTTTTTCCCCTAAAGCTCTAATTTTGGCATGACATAAAGTATCCAGATGGTTGTAATAGAGATGTTATAATGTAGATAGTATCTGTCTCTGGCTCCCTAAGGATCCTGCTTCTGGACTAAGACAGACATGAGTTGAAACAATTTAGCTACTAGACAAGGTAGCTGCCATCTCTTTGGGTGGCAGTCTTCATTTTCTGCATCTATAACATAGAGATGATGATTGGTGAAAGGAAGAAAGAAAGGGAGGAAGGAAGGAAGCTTGCTCCCACAGGCAGTCACCACATGAAGTTCCTTGAACTTTTATGGTGATTCTAAAATTCTCAGGTTCTAAATGGGAGATGAAATCTCTGAATCATGACTATGCAATTTATGTCACTTGTAACTCAAATATTTTTATTTCAAATTATTTTCTATAAGTTATAGTTCTTTATTTTTTGCTTTTTCCCCCTGTAGTATTACAACTTCTATACATGCCTCCTCTCTATATAAAGAAATGGCAAATTTCTAAGCTGTTGAGATAGGAGAACAATGGGAACATGATTCATTTTGACCAGGTCAGAAATAAAAATGTGTTTGGAGTTATAAGCCTTTACTCTTTTCTCTTATTGTAAACAGTTATTGAACACTTACTGTGCACTGGGTCATATGGAAATCACAGGGTATGGTTTCTCAAAAGGCATACGTTTCACAAATAAGGGTTTATGTAGTCTTGTTTCTGTAGTGATGTCCTTTGTTTTAGGACAAACGTCTACTAAGGTAGGGGAGATTTAGGACAAGAGAATGAAGGTTTAAGCAAAGAGTAATGTTGCAAGTCAGGGAAAGACCTGGTGCATTGTTAGACAAGAATTAGTATGCCTAATAGCTGACTCACTGGAAACTCGTTTTGGTAAGCTGGTCATAGTTTTTGAAGTTGAAAGTCTATTTTAGTTACTGATCTTAAGGATAGGTTTCTGACTGCAGAACTAGGGGCATTTTAATCATCACTCATAAAGGCAGGCAAGAAAGGAAATTATATGCTAGCCTAGTCAGGCTTCAGTAGTACAGGAACCGAGAACTTCCCAGATGTACAAAATGAATTTAGGAACCAGAGATAAATTGCTGACATATGCTGGTTCATAGAAAAGCAAGAAAATTCCAAAAAAATAAAAATCCACATCTGCTTCATTAACTATGATAAAGCCTTTGACTGTGTGAATCACAACAAACTGGAAAATTCTTAAAGAGATAGAAATACCAGACTGCCTTACCTACCTCCTGAGAAACCTGTATGCAGGACAAAAAGCAACAATTAGAACCAGTCATGGAACAACAGACTAGTTCAAAATTGGGAAAGGATATCGTCAAGGCTGTATATCGTCACCCTGCTGATTTAACTTATGTGCAGAGTACATCATGCCAAATGTCAGTCTAGATGTATCACAAGCTGGAATCAAGATTGCTGGGAGAACTATCAGCGACCTCAGATATGTAGATGATACCAGTTTAATGGCAGAAAGTAAAGAGGAACTAAAGAGACTCTTCATGAAGGTGAAAGAGGAGAGTGAAAAAGCTGGCTTGAAACTCAACATTCAAAAAACTAAGATCAGGGCATCTGGTTCTATCATTTCATGGTAAATAGATGGGGAAAATGTGGAAACAGTGTCAGATTTCGTTTTCCGGGGCTCAAAAATCACTGTGGACAGTGACTGCAGCCATGAAATTAAAAGATGCTTGCTCCTTGGAAGAATAGCTATGTCAAACATATCATCCATATCGTCAAAACTATGGTTTTTCCAGTAGTCATGTATGGATGTGAGAGTTGGACCATAAAGAAGTCTGAGTGTCAAAGAACTGACACTTTGGAACTGTGGTGTTGGAGAAGACTCTTGAGAGGCCCTTGGACAGCAAGGAGATTGACCCAGTCAATCTGAAAGGAAATCAACCCTGAATATTCATTGGAATGACTGATGCTGAAGCTGAAACTCCAATATTTTGGCTACCTGATGTGAAGAGCTGACTCATTGGAAAGACCCTGATGTTGGGAAAAATTGAGGGCAAGAGGAGAAGGGGGAAACAGAGGATGAGATGTTTAGGTGGCATCACTGACTCAATGGACATGAGTTTGAGGAAACTCAAGGATATAGTGATGGACAAAGAAGCTTGGCATGCTGCAGTTCATGCAGAATCAAACATGACTTGGCAACTGAACGACAACCAGAAGCAGAGGTATTTATGCAGGCAGCTTGGACAGAGCAGTGGGGAAGAAGATTTGAAGTAAGTCCTGGGCAAGAGAGAGAACACTGAACTGTGTCTCACCTAGATACAGCAGTGAAGTTAGATGCCCTTCCAATGTGTTTGACTCTTTTTCAGCATCAGCCTACCCTTCTATTCCTGGAAACTATGTTTCTTTCAGAGAGCTGAGAAGTACCTTTACTGATGCCAATATAGTCTTCTATTTAAATGTAAGCTTTATTAAGACAAGATTCATGTATTGCTTTTTTTTTTTTTTGTATCACCTTTAATAAGAGAGACTCAGTGTGTCCCACAGGGAGTATACTCTGTAAACATTTAGAAAAATGAAGGGCAAGATATTTGTTCATTTAGTCAATTTAACAAATATTTATTCAATGCATGTTATGAGNNNNTTATGAGCCAAGCATTATTCTTAATGCTTATTATGTGTTCATAAACAGAAGAAAAAAACTCTTGTACTCATGAAGTTTATGTTTAGTGGATTTCATGGCAATAAATTATCAATGAAATTAGAACAAGCTTTACTGTAAAAAGATAGCTCCATTAATAGCAGGCCCCTTAGAGGGCACACGAGATATGTCAGTCAAAAATAATTACAGAATATATCTAACTTGTCAATTGTTTATATTTCTGTTTCTATATTAGCTGCACTTTTTACATATACTTAAAAATTCTGCACAGACAAGATCCCTAGTAACTCTTTACTGCTGGAAGGTGACTCCTTCCTCTGTTCTCGTCCTTACACAGGTTTCTAGAGAGCATTGTCCACAAGTATTTACTATTATGTATACATGGATATCTTCCTAAGACATTCTGGACTGTTTAAGAGCAAGGACTATCTGTGTATGTGTTGAATAAATGCAGGTCCTTAGGCTTAAATGAAACCACCTTTTCTCAGAGTAGATTAACTGGATCAATTGAAATAAAATCAAATTCATCTTCCTTAAGTGTTTCAAGAAGAGCTTTTAAGAGGATGCAAGGTGACAACTAGTTATAACGTGAGAAATGTAAATAATTGAATTTGAAGTAAAATAAGGTGACAAAAGGTGTGTTGAAAGCAGTGGTCTTTCTTCTTTGGGGAACAACCAAAGAAATTCCACAAAATCGTAAGGAATCTATGATTCTTGTTTTGAAAATGGGCATATTATTACATTCAGAATTGCTTAAGTAGGTTCTGAAACAAAGAAAGATGAAGATATTCTGAAACAAAGGAAGAAAAACGCCTCAGCTAATGGTAACCTAACATAAACTTCCTGTAAGAAAAGCAGGTCATAAAACATGGACGCCTAGACAATTTGTTAGGGAGGTTATATGCCGGTGAGCCCAAGTTAGGAATGTGTGTTCCTGCTCTTCTGACAGGGAAGAGATCACGATGTGTGTGTGATTGTGTGTATGAGATTGTGTGTGAGATTGTGTGTGTGGTTGTGTGTTTGTGATTGTGTGTGTGTGGTTGTGTGTGTGTGACTGTGTTGGTGACTGTGATTGTGTGTGTGAGATTGTGTGTGTGGTTGTGTGTTTATGATTGTGTGTGTGTGGTTGTGTGTGTGAGTGAGTGTGAGATTGTGTGTGACTGGTCGTGTGTGNAGACTGGTTGTGTGTGTGAGATTGTGTATGATTGTGTTTGTGACTGTGTGGTTGTGTGTGTGAGATTGTGTGTGGTTGTGTGTGTGTGACTGTGTTTGTGACTGATTGTGTGTGTGAGTGTGATTGCGTGTGTGACTGTGTGGTTGTGTGAGATTGTGTATGATTGTGTTTGTGACTGTGTGAGATTGTGTGGTTGTGTGTTTATGATTGTGTGTGTGGTTGTGTGTGTGGTTGTGTGTGACTGTGATTGTGTGTGTGTGAGTGTGAGATTGTGTGAGACTGGTTGTGTGTGTGAGATTGTGTATGATTGTGTTTGTGACTGTGTGGTTGTGTGTGTGAGATTGTGTGTGGTTGTGTGTGTGTGACTGTGTTTGTGACTGATTGTGTGTGTGAGTGTGATTGCGTGTGTGACTGTGTGGTTGTGTGAGATTGTGTATGATTGTGTTTGTGACTGTGTGAGATTGTGTGGTTGTGTGTTTATGATTGTGTGTGTGGTGTGTGTGGTTGTGTGTGACTGTATGTGACTGTGATTGTGTGTGAGTGTGAGATTGTGTGAGACTGGTTGTGTGTGTGAGATTGTGTATGATTGTGTTTGTGACTGTGTGTGATTGTGTGTGAGATTGTGTGTGTGTGAGAGAGAGAGAGGGTGATTACGGAAAGGTAGAGTGAGAAGGGAGAAGGGAAGAAAGCAAGATGACGACAAGGGGACACATTTGTGCCTACGTCCGTGGTTGGCATTTTGTCTCAGAGAAAGCCATCGGAATCGGCCCTGAAAGAAACTTGGCCGGTCTCTTTTCTGAGTGTAAGCTGGTGTTTAGTTGCTCAGCCCCAGGCAGGAAACCAAGCGCGCAGCTATGAGAACAGGGCCGAGGAGAAGCGCGGGAGGCCGCGGGCGGCCGGGCCTGTGCTGGCGGGAGCTGGTCTTGCTTTCGGGAGCCCTGACTTCCGGCTGCTGCGGGAGGAGCGGGTCAGGGCTCGAGACCCCTCGGACACTGACGGGCTTCGGGAACCAGCAGATGCAGCTCAGGCGGCTTTCGACAGTAGTGGGTATTCCAACTCTTTGTGTTTAATTAGACTCATCTAATATGTTATATTTTCCTAAATTTAAGCTAATATTTTTCTTTAATTGGCACGTGGTCGTTTTCATTTATATGCTAGAAAGTACATGTTCAAAATGTGGTTGCTTCCAAAGTCTATCGCGTTATGATTGGTGTCTAGGACGTCTTCCTACAAGCAGAAGGCTTGCACACTTGGTTGATTAGACACATTGCTCCAAAAAGGAATTCATATGTTGGGGGGAAGTTTTTACATGGATCAATCACTGTTAATTTTGGAAAGCCTGGTGAAGTTCTTTAGGTGTATTTTAAAAGATTGATCCTAATTAATTAATCATTAATTAATTAATCACAAATAGTCTGTTAAGGAGGAAAACAAATTATGCTTCAAGGCTTTTTCATCTTTTAAGCTTTTTTTTGTTGTTGTTATTCTACACAAAAATGTTCATTGAATAAAAGATTATGGTAAAATAGCATTTGTCTTATAATCAGAAGAGCTAGGTTCCTATCTTAGGATTTTTAGCTGTATAACATTGGACTCAGGAGCTTTTTCAGCTAGAGTAATTGACATCTAGTCTTTTCAGCTCTAAGATACTAGTTCTATTAGAGTAACCATAAACAAATCTTTGGAGAATATTAAATTGATATTAAATATCATTGGCAGAAATTTTTGCACAGGGTTTTTCTTTAAATAAAACAGAGATTGTGGGCCAAATGGAAGAAACTGTTCCAGTTCCTGCAACCTAGAACTTTTTAACCCGTTCAGTGAATGGATGGACTCTTCCAGGGACTTTTTGCTGTCTAAAAATTACTCTGAATCACTGAATGATAGAGTTGACTCCAGAAGCTTTTGGCAAACCTTGAAGGACACAGCATGAGTTGAGACTAATGTTCACCAACAGTAAACCTCCGTGTTTCCTTGTTATTATGGGAACCTCAGGGAAGCAGCAATGTTGAAGCAGAGGAAAACCTTAATTTGGTCAGAAAAATGGGAAGATGCTGTTTCATTAAGCATGCTATTCTCATTGTTCTTCTTGCCTTCATTCACGAAAATAATATTGCTTGAAGGGAAATGTACAGTAGCATCTCTCAATTTAGGGGCAAGTTTGACATCAGAAAGGACAGGATACTGATTTGAAATTTGTTAGACAACATGAAAGCTCTGTTTATGGATTGATTTCAACAATAACAGTGGAATCACAATAATGATAGTTAAATATAGCTGTCCTGAAGGATTATCAACTTTATTTCAAAGGTCCTTTTTGTAATTTTTAACTTTAGACTTATCTATTTTCAGTAACTCTAGGTGTCTGCAATCTTTTTTAACAGCCTATCATTATTGAAGGAAAGAAAAAAATCTTAGAATGAGGTTCATATCACTATTTTCTTTAAGTTTTATTCTGTTCTCGAGTCCCATAGGTCATTTTAAAGCTGTTAAAAGTAATAACGCAAGATGAAACAAAATTAAACTGCAGTTCTTTTATGTACTCACTTCTCTGGGATGGTCGTCGCAGTTTAGTTTTAGTTTCTATCCCAAACTACTGCTGCTGCTGCTGCTAAGTCGCTTCAGTCGTGTCCGACTCTGTGCAGCCCCATAGACGGCAGCCCACCAGGCTCCTCTGTCCCTGGGATTCTCGAGGCAAGAATACTGGAATGGGTTGCCATTGCCTTCTCCAATGCATGAAAGTGAAAGTGAAGTCGCTCAGTCATGTCCGACTCCTAGGGACCCCATGGTCTGCAGCCTACCAGGCTCCTCCGTCCATGGGATTTTCCAGGCAAGAGTACTGGAGTGGGTTGCCATTGCCTTCTCCCTTCTATCCCAAAAGAGGTCAACAATTCAGCAAACATGGAAGTTCTGCTACTTGACAAAGCTCAGTTATGCCCGGAGGGTAAGTATGTTTAAGCCACGTGCTTCAGTTCAGTTCAGTTCAGTTCAGTCGTTCAGTCATGTCCGACTCTTTGTGACCCCATGAACCACAGCACGCCAGGCCTCCATGTCCATCACCAACTCCCGGAGCTCACTCAAACTCATCTCCAATAAGTTGGTGATGCCATCCAACCATCTCATCCTCTGTTGTCCCCTTTTCCTCCTGCCTTTAATCTTTCCCAGCATCAGGGTCTTTTCCAATGTCAGTTCTTCACATCAGGTGGCCAAAGTATTGGAGTTTCAGCTTCAGCATCAGTCCTTCCAATGAATATTCAGAACTGATCTCCTTTAGGATGGACTGGTTGGCTTTCCTTGCAGTCCAAGGGACTCCAAAACCACAGTTCAAAAGCATCAATTCTTCAGCATACAACTTTCTTTATAGTCCAACTCACATCCATACATGACTACTGGAAAAAAACATAGCTTTGACTAGATGGACCTTTTTTGGCAAAGTAATGTCTCTGCTTTTTAATAAGCTGTCTAGGTTGGGTCATAACTTTTCTTTCAAGGAGCAAGCGTCTTTTTTAATTTCATGGATGCACTCACCATCTGCAGTGATTTTGGAGCCCCGCAAAATAAAGTCTGTCACAATTCAGCAAACATGGGAGTTCTGCTACTTGACAAAGCTCAATTATGCCCTGGGGATAAGTATGCTTAAGCCATGTGCTTACGTGAGGGAATATTTGAGTACCTGTGGAATTTTCCACAAAAGAAGATTATTTTTAAATTATGGGGTAAGTGAAAAATGTTCTTTGACCAGACTTGAGTCAGGCTCCTGAATCTTCTCCTTGGCCCATCTGTCTCTTCCTTGTACAATCTAGTGTTATCATGAACTTGCTAAGTCTAGAACTCCACCTCCTACCACCATATCTGCATCTGCTCAGGTTCCTCATCTGTCACCATCTTTCAAGGGATGGCTGATCCCCTTGGCTCGTCTTCAGTAAGAATCCTGTTAGGTTGGTTTAGCCAAAACCTCCCCTGACTACCCTTCAGGGTTCCTCTTGGTATTTTCCATCCGTGGACTCCCTCTCTGCTTCTTGGCTCTTGCTGCTTGTCCGTGGTATATTTGGAATTGAGCTCAGTTCTATACTAAGGTCTCTTGCCCCTTATTGCCATAGTCTTGAATAAAATTTGTCTTTCACTGCTTTAACAAGTGTCCAGCTCTGTTTTTTCCTTTGACAGTTGTGGTGTTTCAGCTTGGGTAGGATCCGATTCATCATTGGACCCCCAGACCACTCACCCAGTGAAACCTTTGTTTTCACTGCTGACTGACTGATTGGGGTCTGTTGGTGGATTGACTCCTAAACCTTTGCTCCAGACAAGCATATGTTGAAGCTGGTAGGGACAGATTTTGGTTTTTAAGATTCCAGGTATACACTAAAAGCTGACTTAGAATCCCGGATAAGCAGAGGCTGAGACAGATTCTTAGACTACTGTATCCATTTCTAAGAGGCTATTCTCTGGAAGGAATAGAAGCTGTGTTAGAGTTATTGTTTTACTTTGATGCTGTTGTAAAAGCATCAAAAGAGATTCATGCAAAGGACTCTGACAAGTACAGATTTCTAATAATGTTACCAAACTGAGTAAAAATCTCCAGAACTCTAATGGAAAAACTGGATTAATAAAACTGCTTTATCTCAAGATAAAGCAAGCCAGATATTAAATGTGCATGGAAAATGTGCATGGAACTAAACAAGCTGATGAAGTTAATTGTAATTTTGTGGCTCTTTATTTGAAACATTGCTGATTCTTTAATTTTTTCCAGGTTTAAGACATTTTTAAAAAATTCTCTTCTCTTAAGCTATAATTTAGAGCAATTTGGTAAATGTATCTTTGTAAACAGAATTTAAGCAACTTATCTTTTTCTCCTTATATGATGCCTCCAGAATTTAGAAACTTTTAATAAGTATTCTTATTTTCATGGAAATATATTTTTAGTGTAAATTTAATATGAACCTGTTCTCTTTGTAACACCTCACCATTGGAAAATTGCTTATTTTGCCAAGACTTTGACTAGAATATTATATTTGAGAAAGCTGTTCATATAATTGAAGGTGACAAACATCTTTAAGGAACTATGATTGATT
Source organism: Redunca redunca (assembly GCA_006410935.1). Lineage (NCBI taxonomy): Eukaryota > Metazoa > Chordata > Mammalia > Artiodactyla > Bovidae > Redunca > Redunca redunca. Next base: position 94,418 of record SJYQ01000851.1, on the reverse strand, counting down.
TTATAGAGTCAATAAAGTCTTCCTTCAAAAAATGATCTGGTGTTTTCCTGTTAGTAAGTTTAGTAAGGAAGGTCGCTTCTTTTAGGACCAGGAATTTCAGGATAGTTTGGGGATCTGGAGAAGAAAAGAATTCCCTCAAACACATAGGTATTGCAGATGAACTCAAGGTGAGCTCTTGGCCTGTCGCTGTGGTACATATACATAATGGAGTATTACTCAGCCATTAAAACGAATACATTTGAATCAGTTCTAAGGAGATGGATGGAACTGGAGCTGATTATACAGAGTGAAGTAAGCCAGAACGAAAAACACCAATACAGTATACTAACGCATATATATGGAATTTAGAAAAATGGTGATGATGACCCTGTATGCGAGACAACAAAAGAGACTCAGATCTATAGAGTGAACTTTTGGACTCTGGGGGAGAGCGAGAGGGTGGGATGAGATGGGAGAATGGCATTGAAACATGTATACTATCATGTAAGAAATGAATCGCCAGTCTATGTCTGATGCAGGATGCAGGATGCTTGGGACTGGTGCATGGAGAGGACCCAGAGAGATGGTATGGGGTGGGAGGTGGGAGGGGATTCATGTTTGGGAAGGCATGTACACTTGTGGTGAATTCATGTCAATGTTTGGCAAAACCAATACAGTATTGTAAAGTAAACTAAAGTTAAAATAAAAATTAAAAAAAAAATAAAAAGAAGCTTAAAGGTCTAATCTGAGATTGCTTATGGGAACTTCCAGTAGAACAAATTCTGAAGACCTATGTTGTCAATCTCTAATCTTGCTGCATTTGTGTAAATAATCAGGCCAAACTTGATGAAAATAGACTTATTTTGCAACACATTAACCTTACTTTGACCATCTTTAGTAGAAATGTTCAGTCGCCAAGTTGTGTCCAACTTTTGGGGACCCCACGAACTGCAACACGCCAGGCTTCCCTGTCCATCACCATCTCCCTGAGTTTGCTCAAACATGTCCATTGAGTCAGTGATGCCATCCAACTATGTCCCAGCATCAGGGTCTTTTCCAATGAGTCAGCTCTTCACATCAGGTGGCCAAGTATTGGAGCTTCAGCTTTAGCATCAGTCCTTGAATGAATTTTCAGGGTTGATTTCCTTTAGGATTGACTGGCTTGATCTTGGTGTCCAAGGGATTCTCAAGAGTCTTTTCCATCACCACAGTTCAGAAACATCAGTTCTTCAGTGCTCAGCCTTCTTTATGGTCCAACATTCATATGCATACATGGCTACTGGAAAAACCATAGCTTTGACTATATGGACTTTGTCAATATAGACAGATAGAAATAGTGGTGATTATAGAAAGAAAAATTGTTTCAGTAGAAAACTATAAGACCCTCTAGAGAATGTTAAATTCTAGTCTTGTTCCTTGTCTTTAAGGCTTTGTTATTTATCCCATAAACTGGAATGGAATATGAATTTTTCTACTTTCCTTTAATCTCTGCCTACAACTATCCAAATTAATATTTCTGATTTTTCTCCTTTCTTACTTGGAATGATTGGGAACTAAAATTTTCTTTTTCTGAGGCCCTGCAATCTGAAGCTGGATGGCTTCATATAAACTTTAAAGAAATCCACATGACAGGTCATGTGTGGGCAAGCTTCGTGCCCACAGGTGTGTGAGCTCAGAAGGTTCCCTGGATTCCCCATGCCAACACCAGAGACAGTCACAGTGCAGACCAGGAATTCTGCTGGGCTTCCAGTGTGCCCTCACTGTACCATCTGATGATGCTTCAAATTTGTCACCTAGAAATCTTCCTGACTGGCTGCCCACTGAATTCAGAAACTGGATTTTTAAGCACCATAGCCTTTGCTTTTCCTTTGTTTTCATAGAAACTCCCCTCATTAAATGCCTGACTGCTAGCATCATCTAGCAAAGACTCTCCACTACCAATTCCCAACAGATGATTCAACTGGTCCTTAAAGAATGAAGGACAACCTGGTGAGAAAAGGACTTTCGTTGTTCAAAGGAGAGAAGTCTGTCCCTTCTTTCCTTGGACGAGAAGTGGGACTGACAAGATTCTGTGTTTAGTCAAACTCTAAGCAGGCTCTTGAACCTTCTCCCAGACCTAACTGTGCACTTTCTTATAAAATCAGTTTTTAGCAAGAACCCTGCTTGGTCAGTTTAACCAGAACACCCTTCCCCTCCAAAAATATGATCACCTTCAGTATCTGATCAGGGTCTTCACCCCTGTCCCTCCAAGAGATGTCTGATCACACTGGCCTGTCTTCAGCAAGAATTCTATGAGGTCTGTTTAACCTAGAACTCTAACCCCTGATGCTTACTCTTAGTAATTTTTCACTTACTGAATAATCCCCAGTCCCAGCCCCACTCCTTGGCCTGTAAATTCCTGCTTACTTGGGCTGCATTTGGGATTTTCCTGATTGAGTGTAATAGTCCTAAAAACAATTGTTTCATTGCTTTAACTACTGTCCAGGTCTAGTCCTTCTTTGACGTAAGTGAGGAGGTGAAGGTAGGTACTGAGAATTCAAAACTCAGAGATCCAGGAACCATATTCTTCTAGGTCACTGCCTGGGTTGATATTGCAGTGTCTTCTCTATTTCCCATCTTCCCCGGCTCTGGTAGCCCTCAGAAGTTTTCCTTTGCATCAAGTCCTTTTCATATAGGTGCCTAGGGCCCTGCTCCAGTGCCTTGCCCCCAGATCTCTATCCCAGGGACTCAAAAAACTGCTTCTTCAGGTGTTGATCACATGTCCATAGAGCAGTTGCTATATTGGATGGGCTTGGGCAACAGGGACAGTGACTGATCCAGCTCACTGTTGGGAAGGACTTGTGAGGGCAAAGATTGAAGCCTGGCACTGGGCATCTTTAACAGTACTAACAAGAGCCATGTTTTAGCTTCTGATGCTGTGTGGTGGTGCTGGTTTAGTGACCAATAGTTAGAACTATGACTATGTGTTGGATTCAGGGAAAATTTATTTGATTCTAAATGTCTTGGGACTTCTCTTCTTAGAGTGGGAAGGAGGTCAGAATCCTATCTGAGACAAAGTTTTATTTAAAAGGAAAAAAAGCATTAGGTTACATGACCACATATGTAAAGTATTTAACATTAAAGATTGTTATGGAAAATCCATTTGACCATTTAATTTTAGATTTTGGAAAGAATATTAGCCCATTTATTTTACTGAAAACATTGGCTTTTATTAGTTATAAGCTAATAAGACATTAGACAAAATTTTGTAATAGAATTAATAAAATTGTCCTTACAAATACAAACATAGTAAACTTGTTAGGTCCTTCCTTTGATGAAGAAAGTGATAGAAACATTTTGTCTTTAAGTATTTGGGACATTATTTATTATAAGCTTGGCTTGGAATAAATGGGTTAAAAATTCTGTCCAGAAAATTCACAAGCTGAAAACGGAGATGAGCTGTTTTAAGAAGATCAGGAACACCAGGTGCAGACGTTACAAAGATAAGCTGGGATAACCTTGAGGTTCAACCAAGTGGAGAGATAGGAATGACCTCTGAATAAGTGAAAAGATAGAGTAAGAGAAAATGAAACTAGCATTTGCAGAAAAGTCCCTTAAAGCCATCACTACGGAAATGGAGATCTAAATGATTGGATTTCACCATTTTCAGAAAAGGACTGCCCATGCTGTATATTTTACTGGTGAATAAATTAGACTTTTACTCAAATATTCACTAGGGTGTATGAGCGTGGGAATTTTCTGTGTTTGATGCACATACATAAAATTTTCTAAATTAGCCCTTTGCTTTCTTCTCATTTTGGGCAAATAAGGATCTATTATTTTTAATTAAATATGTCAAACCTTTATTTACAGTGCATGCTATTCAAGAGGTAAATCTGTTATATTTGAGGAAAGCTTTGCTTTTAGGTTGAAGTGAAGTGAAGTCACTCAGTCGTGTTCGACTCTTTGCGATCCCATGGACTGTAGTCTACCAGGCTTCTCTGTCCATGGGATTCTCCAGGCAAGAGTACTGGAGTGGGTTGCCATTTCCTTCTCCAGGGGATCTTCCCGACCCAGGGATCGAACCCGGGTCTCTTGCATTGCGAGCAGATGCTTTACCCTCTGAGCCACCAGCTTTTAGGTTGAAAATCTTTTTATTTTTGGTTCAAAATCAACCTTTACTAGTGATCCAGATAGATCATTGGATCTCAGAGAAGCTCTGTTTTCTAATTGTAACTTAGGGTGTGTGTGTGTGAATTGTTTCCTGTTTTTTTTTTTCTTATTTTATTTTAGAGTAAATTTAGATTTACAGAAAGGTTGTGATGATAATACAGATAGTTCCTATATTCTTCAGAAAAAAATTTACTATTAACATCTTATATATGTATAGTGTGTTTGACACAATTAATTGTCCAAGATCTATAGCCTATTATTAGCTAAAGTCCACACTTTATTTGAATTTATTTAGCTTATCTGTTGTCCAGCTTTGGTTCCAAGATCCCATTCAGGAGACCACATTCCATTTAGTTGTTATAACACCTTCTGCTCATCTCTGCTGTGATGGCAGTTGCTTAGATTTCCCTTGCTCTTGATAACTTTGATAATTTTGAAAAGTTACCAGTCAGATGTTTTTGTCGAATGACCCTTAAATGATATTTGTCCAATGTTTTTTTCTCATGGATAGATTAGTGTTACAGGTTTTCAGGGGAAGACTACAGTAGAAAAGTACTGTGTTCATCACATAATATCAAGAGTATATACTAACATTGTTGCTAATTTTGATCATTTGGGTGAGGTTCTGTACTATAAGATTAGTCTTTTCTACCCCTTTTCTTACTGTACTCTTTGGAAAGAAATCAACCGTACATAGCCCACATATCAGAAGGTTGGAGTTTTGCTCTACTTTCAAGAAAATAACTATTTTATGATAGAGAATGCATATAAACAAAACTAAGTGTGTATAAATGGCTTGGAAAATATGCTGTATTATTTAAATAAATATTATTAGTGATGATCAACATGGTAAGACTGTCAAATACTTGCAAGATATGCTGTCAAGCAGCATCTCTGCAAGTAACTTACAACTCAATTATAAAGATGAGGGAATAGATGAAAAGAAAGGAAATAATACTTTGATTAAGGAAGCAATAGTTTTTTTAAATAAATTCGTTTCCACTGTTTACCAAATGTTCAGAACTAGTTCACAGAGAAGTGCTCATTTATTTTTCAAATTTACTGCCTAGTTGGCATATGCTTTTTTCAAATCTGTTTGATTTGAGCCAGATAAATCATTGTCCAATTTGCATTATCCTTTTACATACCAAGCTTTTTATAGACTCTTCCTTTACAGTCAGTTTTCCAGTGTAAAATTGAGTGATGACAGAAATAGGGAAAAGTGCAGTGCTATTATTATTTTATTTTATATGTGCCCATTGGATCTGAAAAACAGAACAGGGAGTAAAAGCAACTCTTCACAGGTAGCTCAGTGGTAAAGAAACTGCCTGCCAAGGCAGGAGATGCAGGAGGTGTGGGTTCCTTCCTTGGGTTGGTAACATCCTCTGGAGGAGGAAATGGCAACCTACTCCAGTATTCTAGAAAACCCCATGGACAGAAGATCCTGGCAAGCCCCAGTCCACGAGGTTGCAAAGAGTCGAATCTGACTGAGCATGCACACACATATGGTAAGAATAAGTGACTACAGCCACCTAGAAGTGTGTGGATATATATATATATATATATCTCCTGAAACTTCAGTCTTAAGGAAATATCCATGAAGAAAATTGCTTTTCAGCGTATAAGCATACTCAGTGTTCATGTAACAAAAAACTACAAAAGTCTTATAAGAAAACAGTCACCTTTGTAGTTTATTTTGCCAGAAAAGTTCTGGTAATATCTTTAAGGGTAAAAAACACAGTGAAAGGAAAACACAGAAATAAAAGTCAAAACTTTAAATTGTCATTACCTAGAAATGGAAGTTGGCTAAACCAGACACAATACATTTATAGATATTTATGTGAAATGTTGGAAATAAAGTCTGTGGTTTTTAGTCATTTTTACATAGAAATAGTATTAAACTGACAATAAAAATCAATGGTACATATTATTTTTCAAATATTTAAGTTTGGAGAGTTCCTGCAACTAATTAGAACCTAGCAATGATTGGTTTGGAATTGTGAGACCAATGGAGAATTCCTTAAAATCCAGAATAAGGTTGTTACTCAAGCACTTTGTAGTCCTTCAACTTGAGAGGAACCAAGGGCTAGTGGAACACAGATTTGGATTTGAATGCCGGCTGATTTATTTATTAGCTGTGTGATTTTCAGACAACTCATTAAGCTGTCCTGTACCTGTTTTATAAGTTTAGAGTTACAAAGAGGTTGTTTGTGAAGAGACCAGTACACAGTAGGTGTTTGATGAAGATAAGTGATTATTGGGAGTTACATTTGTTACTGACCTCTAGTAAGAGTACTGCTTGATATATCTTCATTTGAAATTTAAAAAATAATAATGCTTTCCTTCTATTTTGAAAAGTATGTATTAAAATTTACTGGGTTTCTCAGGTTAGAAGAACATATATCACTCTTAGAAATTAATGTTGCGATTAAGTAAGCTTTGGGCTAAAGTATTAATGCTGGATATTCTGAGAATTTTAAGTTCATTTAATTTATTTATTTAATTTTTATTGTGCACTTAACATGTTTTGGATGTATAATTAAAATTCTGGAAAACAATGTGAAATATGGTTTAAATTCCTAAAATTCAGCTAAATTTTGTTAAGTATCAACTGTTCTTTGTTAAGAGGCAGGAAAATACTTGTTTCTAAAATTGTGCTCATAAAAATGCCATTCAACTTCACTTTTACCTAGATCTTGATATTAGATTTTGAAACTTTATTTATTCCTTCTTGATGTTTGAGAGAGCAGTGGTTTGTTTTTACAAAGCTGAGAAAATAGTTCAAAGGGGAAATAAAGTAAGATGCATTTGCTATTCAGTAGCTGAAAGTGTTGCCAATAATGAAAATCTTTCTGTTTAGTTGTAGTGATTGAGAAAACAGTTGGAGAGCTGTAATTGTCCATTAAGATAATGAGCACCACGAGCTAGAAACAGCATGTGTGCAGGAGGGGTAATACCAAGCACGGTGGAAAAAACTGCCACTTTCAGAGGATCATAAAAACTAGAGGAGGATAAAACTATACCAAAGAACTATAGACTCTGAAGGCTGATTTAGTAGATTTCAGGAACTTCTTACTGACAATCTTGTACATACTTATCGTGAATTTTAAGAAAAAAAATACTTTTGTTATCAACTGGCCTTTTGCATATTTTATACTAAATTAGTTATCATTGATAATTTGCTCATTACTTTACAAAACAGTCTGATTTACTAGTTGAGCTCCATTTATGATTGGCCAAGGAAAAATAAGTTGATCCCAAGAAAAAATAAAATTGTTCTTATTTGATTAAATGGTTTCACAATGAAATTAGTAGTATCACATTTAAACTTTTATGACTTTTTATTTAAGAGTATGAAAAACCTGGAACTTTTTGTCTTTGTAATATTAACATTTCAAAAGAAAAATTATTAAGTGTCTTCTATGTTCTGGCATTGTATCAGATGCTTGGAATTAAAAATTAAGAAATACATGACACTTATGCCCAACGTATTAAGCAAACAGATTGTAATCTTGGGCAATACATTTGATATAGCTGAGCTTTATATAGAGTTTTGCAAAATTCCCAGTTAGGGAACTAAGTATTAATCATTTCTAAAGTTGGATCATGAAAATACAATAGAAATTTGCAAGGCAGAAATGGAGCATTTGAGACACTGACCATGTCTGTTTAGCCAAGATATTAAGAGAGGAAATAATTTAGGGATGGAATATGTTCTATGCAGCCAGAGCATGTTTTAAAAGGAGGGGAAATAGTAGAAGCAGCTGATAGATGTATGTTTGCTTATACAACTGGACTATTAATGTGTGCACTTGGTGCCAAAATAAAAGAAGTGAAATATTTTAGGAACTTTATATCTAGTTTTTGTCCTTTTATATAGTTCATGAGGTTCTCATGGCACATATACTGGGGTGGTTTGCCATTCTCTCCTCCAGTGAGTCATGTTTCATCAGAACTCTCTGTTATGACCCATCTGTCTTGGGTGGCCCTACATAGCTTGACCCTTAGCTTCACTGATTTATGCAACCTCTTCGACGACACAAGGCAGTGATCGGTGAAGGAGATATAAGTTAGAACCCTGTATGGAACAACTGATTGGTTCAAGACTGAGAAAGGAGTAAGGCAGGGCTGCCTGCTATCATCTGTTTGTTTAACCTATATGTGGACCACATCCTGAGAAATGCTGGATGAGCTAAGAAGTGGAATCAAGATAGGCAGGAGAAACATCAACAATCTCAGATATGCAGATGATACCACTCTAATGGCAGAAAGTGAAGAGGAACTAAAGAGCCTCTTGATGAGGGTGAAGGAGGAGAGTGAAAGAGCCAGCTTAAAACTAAATATAAAAAACAAAAACCAAAAATCTAAGATCATGGCATCTGGCCCCATTACTTCATGGCAAATAAAAGGGGGGAAGGTGGAAGTAGTGACAGATTTCCTCTTCTCGGGCTCTAAAATCATTGTAGATGGTGACTGCAGCCATGAAATCAAGATGATTGCTTCTTGGCGGGAAAGCTGTGACAAACCTAGACAGTGTGAAAAGCAGAGACATTTCTCTGCCAACTATGATCCGCATAGTCAAGGCTATGGTCTTCCCAGTGGTCATGTACAGTTGTGAGATCTGGACCATAAAGAAGGCAGCAACACCAAAGAATTGATGCCTTCGAACTGTGGTGCTGAAGAAGACTCCTGAAAGTCCCTTGGAAAGGAGATCAAACCAGGAGATCTTAAGTGAAATCAACCCTGAATACTTGTTGGAAGGACTGATGCAGAAGCTGAAGCGCCAGTTTTTGGTCATCTGATGTGAACAGCTGACTCATTGGAAAAGTCCCTGATGCTGGGAAAGATTGAGGGCAGAAGAGAAGGGGGCATCAGAGGATGAGATGGCTGGATGGCATCACTGATGCAATAGACATGAGCTTGGGCAAACTCCGGGAGATGGTGAGGGACAGGGAGGCCTGGTGTGCTGCAGTCCATGGGGTTGCAGAGTCAGACACGACTGAGCAACTGAACTACAAAATACCTAATTTACTTAAACACTTTAGTGCTTGTTGAAAAGCAAACAAAATCTTAGAATAGACTTTCTAGCTGAGCTCATTTGGTTTGGAATATTAGAAACACATCTTGTTTGATAAAGATGGTTCCTTCTTGCTCGCTTTTCTCATAGGTTTTTCTTTTTCTCTACTCTTAGGGCTCTGCCTCAGACTTGTAAGGTTTCACAGCTACACGAAGGGGTTCTAGTTACTTTTCCTTAAAACCACAGTCTAGAGGCGGTCTTGGCTGAGGAAGGGGAGTGATACTCCAGAGGAATATTTGTCTGGCTGGGGAAAGGACATTCTTAGGTGTCAGTTAATGTAACGTGGCTTCTATTCCTGAATCGGTTTCAGGCAAAAGTCCCTCGTGACATAAGTATTTTGAGTGGCGAGGATACCCCAGGAGTCAGGAAGGGTTGGTGTTCTCATTAAAGTTTAGGAGATGAATGTCTTCTTAAGGCTGGGAATGTGATGTTAGTGTAACTGTAATATCTAAACGGTCTTCACTTCTTCTTCCTTGCATGTTTGCTATGCTTCAGTTCACCCAATTCTTGAGGCCTCTCTTGGACCTAAAGGCAAGTGACAAATAACAGTCTGTGCTCTAGGCAATCCCTTCTTTCTGATCAGGACCTAAGATCTTAATTCTTGCCTCTCTGGCTTTCAAGTTTGGCTTTTTCCATAAATCAGCCTCTGTCCCCATCAGATATAAGTATTTTCAGCCTACCCTTCCCCACCCCACACATTTTAAGTGACGTTTTGAACCTCGACCCTTCTGTGTATCATGTAGTTTTATCTGCTTCTACAGTTTGGTGTCCACCCTTGCCTCTGGTATGAGGGTTTCTGGTTCCAAGTTCACTCTGAACTTCTGTCTGTCCCAGTCAGCTGATTTAAAGAGTTGTGTTGGCAGTAGGCTTTTTTTTCTTTTAAGGAGATCAAATATAAAATTTCCCCAAAATCATAACGAGCAGAATTTCAAATTAAGTTTGATGAAAATACTCTTTTAAGTCCTAGATACTGGTCATAATAATTTTAACAGTATTGTGATTGGGAAACACATTAAAAGTTTATTTTTAAACATGTCCAACACAGCCCTAGCAACGAAATTCTTTTCACCAACTTCTGCTTAGATCTCAGTTCGTTTTTTCCAGTTCTCACAGTAGGCAATTCCTTCTGTGTATGTTATGATGAGCATACGTATTAGAGATTATTATCTTCTGAGCCCCACAGTAGGAATACTGGAAGTGCTGGAAATCATAGGGCTTAAGCCAGGGGGTCCTGGAAATGATAGCTCTCCAGGTAAGAAGGAAAAGAGACACCAGGTAAGAGGGAAAAAGAACACCCATGGGAACTTATGTTTTTGATGAAGGTTTTGGCTTTTTTTTTGCCTCTAGCTGTCTACTTCATCTCTGAAACTTTTCTTTACATTTTCTATTTATTCTTTCCTGATGCTTTCTGGGGATACTCCTTAATTGATACTACTTCACTAATCCATTCTTCTACCTGAATCATTACACTCCTCAACCCATATGTTGAGTTTATTATATCCACAATTATATTTTGTGCATACACTATCTCCAGTTGTATTCATGTTATACCTTTTTATGCCTGTACAAATATTAAACTTCTCATATATTTGATGATATTTAATATACTACTTCAAAATCCTTGTCCTTCGGGTTCCATTGATTCTGAGTTTATGGAGTGGATGGCTTTGTTCCTTGTCTTTCTTTTACACAGGTTGTGTTGTAGGTGGGTGGAATCTCCAAGGATCCTTGGCTAGTGAACCCGCAGGCTCAGCCTATGTCCCCCGGTCTTTGGAATTGTGTGTGTGCATGCCGTCTTGTTGCTTCTCCCCCTGCCCACTCTCCAGTTCTGATCTTGTTGGTCTGGGGCTATGGCCATGCCACCCTGAACATGCTGGCTCTTGTCTAATTTAGTTGGTCTGACATGGGGCCCAAGCTTCAGTTTCTTCAAAGCTGCCTTGGTGGAGTCAATGTGCAGCCATGCTCAGGAACCTCAGAACCTGATCACTGTGAGAAGGAAATGCTTGGGAGCAGATGGGCATCCCTACTCTGCAGTGTGTTCCATGCAGCGGGGAATGGCACAGAAGCAGTTAGTGAGTGATCTGCCCTGAGCAATGTGAGGCGAAGGGAAAACCAATGTCCTCCAGCCCACACCGCATCCATAACCCAGGACTTGCCCCTTCACTGGACTGCACAACCTAGATTTGCCCTAGGGATTGCCCACTTTTTCTTGTCAATTTCCTCTCCTGGACTGAGAGGCAGACATTTTTGCTGGGAACCGCAGGTGTGAATCTCTGGCTTGGTAGCCTTTTCCTGTGAACAGTGGCAAAGAATTCATAGGAACAACCACTGCTACACAAGGGCAGACTTTGTATCATATGTTTCCCTGATGGCTGTCACTTCTTTATACCCCCTTGGTACCTTGTCATTTGTTATAATGATGATAATTTACATGATGTGAAAAGCTGTAAAATTCTTAATATGGCAAGATTACATATGCTGTATAGTAGGAAATATATCTGTTGAATATTTCTACTTGAAATATTCCAATGTAATTTCTTAAAATTTTTAACACATTATTTAAAAATTTGCTGCTGTAGTAAATGCGGATTTCTGAGTATATTTTAAACATGTTGTGAAGACTTTAGATAATCATGATGAATATTATTGACTGCTCCACTATGCCTTTGCGTTTCTTGGAACTGTTTAACAGTTGTATTCTTCGTCTGTTTGTTTGGTCAGTTGCTCAGTCGTGTCTGATTCTTTGCCACCCCACAGAGTGCAGCACGCCAGGCTTCCCTGTCCATCACTATCTCCTGGACTTTACACAAACTCAGTGTCCATTGAGTTGGTGATGACATCCAACCATTTCATCCTCTGTCTCCCGCTTCTCCTGCCTTCAATCTTTCCCAGCATCAGGGTCTTTTCTAAAGAGTCAGCTCATCTCATGAGGTGGCTCCATGAGGAGCTTCAGCTTCAGAATCAGTGAGAGCTTTTTCAAGAGAACACAGTGGTCATGGCAGACACCTTCTTCCAACAACAAAAGAGATAATTATACATATGGACATCACCAGATGGTCATCATCAAAATCAGACTGATTATTTTCTTTGCAGCTGAAGATTGAGAAGCTCTATACAGTCAGCAAAAACAAAACCTATTGCTGACTGTAGCTCAGATCTTGATCTCCTTATTGCCAAAATCAGACTGGAATTGAAGAAGAGAGGGAAAACCTCTGGGCCATTCAGGTATGACCTACATCAATTCCCTGATGACTATACAGTGGAGGTGACAGATTCAAGGGGTCAGACCTGATAGACAGAGCGCCTAAGAACTATGGACCGAGGTTCATAACATTGTACAGGAAGCAGTGACCAAAAGCATCCCAAGGGAAAAGAAATGCAAAAAGGCAAGATGGTTGACTAAGGAGGCCTTACAAATAGCTGAGAAAAGAAGAGAAGCAAAAGGCAAAAGAGAAAGGTAAAGGTGTATTCAATTAAATTCAGAGTTCCAGAGAACAGGAAGAAGAGATAAGAAAGCCTTCTTAATATTCTTAATTAAAGTGAAATTGCTCAGTCGTGTCCGACTCTTTGTGACCCCATGGACTGTAGCCTGCCAGGCTCCTCTGTCCGTGGGGTTTTCCAGGCAAAAATACGGGAGTGGGTTGCTATTTCCTTCTCCAGGGGATCTTCCTGACCCAAGGATAGAAGCTGAATCTCCGGCACTGCAGGCAGACTATACCATCTGAGACAGCAGGGGAGTCCAATAGTTGGCTATTATTATTATTAGTTGGTTATTATTATTATTCCTTATGGCCTTCAGAATAACTGCTTTCTCTGATTCTCTGGTTTATTCTGTAATCATTTAAATAAAGGGATATTCGTTATATTTAGAGTTATATAAAAACTAATACACTCAGAGTGAGACAATTTTATGAACAAAATTCAATACAAAAATTTTTGGATTATTCTGAGGATCAATGCTTGACAAATTTCTTATCTTGAACTTTATTTGCTATATTTAAATAACCACTAAAAGAGAGAGACAATTACTCTAATTAAACAGTTGCAGTTGTCTCCTGGTGTATTTCCCTTAAACAATAATAGACTTGAATTTCTCCCTCCACTCATTAGCTTATAAACAGTTTTTTTTTTTTTTTTTTTTTAATCTAGGGCACATTACCAATTCCCATAACAGATACTATGATGAATCCCTGAAACATATCCATAAGCATCTAATATCTTTTAAAGTGAATGGGCTGGATAGTGCTTGCTCAGTGGAGTTTGTATAAAATTGTCTTTATACAAGATGATATGTCACTAAACTGAAATTTTCTTTTCAACCATCTTGAGAATTGATGTAATATTGCTAGACAATCAGACTTAAAGGTGATCAGATTAGCCATCTGCTCATAGTTTTTCCTATAACCCAGAGGCTATAGGCAAAACTATATATACTCTATTAGTCTGTTTCTTAGGGGTGTTTTAAAAGCGATATAAAGGAGCACATTACTGAACTGGAAATAACCAGGTTATTTGATGGATTCCATTTTCTGGATATAACAACTGGTTCATTAAAACATTTGGTGTACAAGTTGACAGGTCAGCTGAATGTAAAATATTAAACTAAAATATAAAAATTTTTCTTATAATCTCCAAATCAAAATTTAAATATCTTCATAATTACTTCATTTTTTTAAAAAAATGAAGGCACCATTATATGGAATAAAGCATGGTGACTTCACCTAGATACTTGGTTAAAATAGGTCATTTCACCACTCTGTAATGTTTCCTGTCACGCATGGCTTGCACAGGAAACGTATTCATGTTATAAAGTGTGATTTGTGCCATCATACCCTCCAACAGGATAATGCCCATGAGGGAAATAAAACATATCATTAAATTTAAAATATCTTCTCTTAGAAAACAGCCAGCTCTGATTAGTCAAAATCTTGGCAAAGCGAATGTCAGCACTATTTTAGCTAAAAATGGAAATAGATTGCTTTTATACATAGTGCTTATCAAAGGTCATTAAAAATGTAATCTGACTTTGAAATCCCTTACTTCATATGTTTCTTTAGAGGTCGTGACCTAGTAGAACAGAGGAGATTGAGAGTAGCAGTATAATGTAATCCATACCACAGGATCCTTACATATTTTTTCATACACTGGAAATACTATCACATGGACTTCAAAATATTAATTTATTTTCAAAGAGGTTTAAATACTCAGGATAGGCCATCTTTTAAATAAGGTTTAACCTGTATTATTTTATCAGGTCATTGGTTGTTCTTTTATTTGATGTTTAACTTGCTACAAAATTAATTTTATGTGACTATATTGTCACTCTGTGGACTTTTTTATACTTAGAAGGTGATTGAATTTTGTTTTTCCTGTGAGCTCTAGAATGTTTTATTAAAACCTGAATGTTGTCAGCCTATTTTTGACGATATTGACTGATTTTCTCCCATATAAAAGAGGTCACCATTAAATAAAAGTGGTAAAAGATGCCATCTTCAGAGTACATTAAATGAATCAAAATTCTACATTTGCTTGTCTGGTAAAAGAATGATTCTTTCCGGCTTTGTTGGACCTTTGCCCTGATTTTGGTGGAATCTGCAGAGAATCTTTTCTCCATCTCATGAAGATGTGGTCCTCTATATTCCTTTTATAATCTGTCTAGGGTAATCTCATAATGTCTCACCTATACTCTCTTCCTCTGAGGCAGTTCCAGTATTAAAGCCTTTCTGTTTGTACTTACACAGGCTCTCCCTGGGAGAGACTAGCTCACCTGTCAAAATACCATAACTGGTGATTACTAGCCCCACCAGAAACAGCGTCCATACTACTGCCAAATTCAGAAAGTCTGAAATTTTAGGAACTGCTAAGGTCATCAACTTATACCATCCTTAGATTCTTAATCATGGGGGATAGCTTTTATAGTTATTGGTTTTCTAGTGGAGTGGACCTTTTATAGTAAAACTGTGATGTGGGAATATAGATATATAAATATATTTAATCAGAAGAATTTCTATTCTAACACCTGGGTATTGAGAGCCAGGCCTCTTAGCCATGATTGGCAAAAAAATAAATAAATAAAGGACACCTGAGAGAAGAAAGATCAGGTAAAACATATGGCAAAGAAAGAATAAAGGTTTTGTGTTAAAGGCTCAGGGAAGAAAAGCAAAGGAAAATTAAATCAGTATGGGCCTTAAGCTTCACATTCCAGTATATTGGTGTGGATGGGAAGGAGCTAAGAGATGTTTCACTGGAGCTGAGGACATGTGTTGGGCCTGAGGTTTACTGATAGCCCTTGGAACATAAATCCCTGGGTGTCAGGGAGATATCTAAATAATAGCTGTGGAGACTAGAAAGGATGATAATTGAGTAATAGCACGAGAGTTTTCAAAATCTTTATGACACATAATTTTGTTCATGTCTATAAAAGTCATGAAATTAGAAGAGATGTTACAACAGAGTAGTTAAGAGCCAAGACTCTGAGCAGCACTGTTTTGTTCAAAATCTAGGTCTCTCTTTTACCAGCTCTGTAACTCTGGGCAGGTTATTTAACTTCTTCTTTGTCTTGGTTTTCCTATGTTTGAGTGTGTAGCACAGGGCTATGGTCAGGATCAGTTAAGTTAATGAATGTAAAATATTAATACTTATAAGAGTGCCTGGTACATTAAAAAAAAAAAAAGATGCTCAATACATGTTAGCTAAAAATGCCATTAGATTAATTACAGTATTGTTATAAAAATATTAGTTATGAAAATACTACAGTGTTATAAAGGAAAGCGGAATTTGACCTGTTTTTATCATCTAGCCTTGAATTACTCATCCCCAAGTAGTTTTCAGAACCTTGCTCTTAGATATTGATAAGGAGTTTATTTTCAGGTCCGTTTCAGGACACACTTAAGATACTATAATACAATATATTTATTATAAATTCACAACATAATAGTAATTTCTTATCTTTTGGTTCCCAATTTATAAAACTTTTTTGAAGTAGATAAGGAGGAAAACTCTACAGATGAGAAAAGTGACTCTGGCTAGAAGCCTGTATTTATGAACATGTGATTTGATAGAGAATAGAGCCAGCATCAGGCCAGAAAAACATTTATGATTAGAGTGGTGATCATCTATTGCCTTGAGCATAGGAAAGATCATAAAATTAATTTTAAAGATTCTTTACTAGGATTTTTCACTAGGTAAATAAAAAATAAAGTTTATTTTTACCTTTAATAATAAAATCTGATAACTACTTTTGTAAAATACTAAATTACAACTGTCTTTTGCTTTTGTACTTCCCTTTGGTTAGTCAATCTGATTTCAGTGTTGACCATCTGGTGATGTCCATGTGTAGAGTCATCTCTTGTGTTGTTGGAAGAGGGTGTTTGCTATGACCAGTGCATTCTCTTGGCAAAACTCTTGTTAGCCTTTGACATGCTTTATTTTGTACACCAAGGCCAAACTTGCCTGTTATTCCAGGTATCTCTTGACTTTCTACTTTTGCATTCTAATCTCCTATGATGAAAAGGACACCTTTTTTTGGTGTTAGTTCTCGAAGGTCATGTAGGTCTTCACAGAACTGTTCAACTTCAGCTTCTTCAATATTAGTGGCTGGGACATAGACTTGGATTGTGGTGATGTTGAATGGTTTGCCTTGGAAATGAACAGAGATCATTCTGTCATTTTTGAGATTGCACCCGAGTATTGCATTTTGGACTCTTGTCGACTATAAGGGCTACTTCATCTCTTCTAAAGGATTCTTGCCCGCAGTAGTAGACATAATGGTCATCTGAATTAAATTCACCCATTCCCATCCATTTTAGTTCACTGGCTCCTAAAAAGTCTGTGTTCACTCTTGTCATCTCCTGCTTGACCACATACAGTTTACCTTGATTCATGGACCTAACATTCCAGGTTCCTATGCAATATTGTTCTTTATAGCATCAGGCTTTTGCCACCAGGCACATCATTCAGGAAATCAACCCTAAATATTCACTGGAAGGACTGATGCTGAAGCTGAAGTTCCAATACTTTGACCTCCTGATCTGAAGAGCTGACTCATTGGAGAAGACCATGATGCTGGGGAGATTGAGGGCAAGAGGAAAAGAGTGCAATAGAGAATGAGATGGTGGATAGTATCACCAACTCAGTGGACCTGGGTGTGATCAAATTCGGGGTGATAGTGAAGGACAGGGAAGCCTAGCATACTGCAGTTCATGGGGTCACAGTCGGATATGACTTGGCAACTGAATAACAACAACTTGGTTAAGATTTGTCTCAAATGAATGGCTTTAAGAGTAAATTTTATCAGTCTGAGCTTTAGAGTATCTTCAACAGCAACTCAAGGACTCTTACCTAGAAAGCAGCTCATTATTCATCCCTTTTGAGCAGTTGCCCAAATGAAACAATGGTGTTGTACATTTTATTAACATGCAGCACAAAAATCCTTGCTTACTAAACAGTTCTGAGTCCAGGAAACCCTTGGGCCTTCTTCCAACTATTAATGTAGAAAAAAAAAATTTACCAAACTTACCTACATCAGCAGAAAGCAAATACCTCATGCCATTCCATAATAAATTGGAGTATTCTTGCCCTAAATGCAGCTTTTTAAGCTTCTATGATCTTATTCTAACTCCGTCCAGATTCTCCTGTTGATCATGATGACTAGAAGTAAAATTAGGAAGACAAACATGACAGGAATTAAATGCCTTTAGTCTCAAGAAGGCCTGGAGAAGGCAGTGGCACCCCACTCCAGTACTCTTGCCTGGAAAATCCCATGGACGGAAGAGCCTGGGGGGCTGCAGTCCATGGGGTCGCTAAGAGTCGAACACAACTGAGCGACTTCCCTTTCACTTTTCACTTTCATGCATTGGAGAAGGAACTGGCAACCCACTCCAGTGTTCTTGCCTGGAGAATCCCAGGGACGGGGGAGCCTGGTGGGCTGCTGTCTATGGGGTTGCAGTCGGACACGACTGAAGTGACTTAGCAGCAGCAGCAGCAGCAGTCTCAAGAAGGCCATGCCTGCAGTCACGCATAATTATATATGGATCCTTGAATGTGGCAAAGTGAGAACCAGGTGTCGACCTTTACCTACCTAGTGCATCAACACTCTTTTGAGTCTTTTCCTCTAGCTTTTCTACAGCTTGTGTAAAGTGGAAGTATCTCTGCCTTCCAAAATCCTGCCACAGAGAATGATTTTGATGGTATCTAACCAAAATCTAGACTTCAGCAAACATATATAACCTTGGGAATATATTTATCTTCCTATTCTGAAACTGGTTGACAATTGTAGCTTTCATTTTGGGGCACCATTCTTTAAGCCTGAAAATTTGGGGTTGGGAGGAAGATGATAGTTTATTGAAAGGACTGAGAACTCACATTCTGGAGAATGTAAGATCCAGTAAAGCATTCTTGCAAATATATTTAACTTTGGCTTACAAGATCACAGGGCATTTACTTTTAGATATGTTAAAGACATATAGGTGTACCATCATTACCCAACCAAATGATTGTCTAGTCAACCTAAGGTCATTTAAAATAAAAGATGCTTGGGTAATATATGTTACCAAATAACCTTCTTCCCTCATTTTTTTTTTTTTTTCACTGCTATAGGGATATAAGGATTAACTACTGTTTGTTGGCTAACGTGAGGAAGGCTAAAGATCAAGATTTTCTAGTCATAACTTTTAAACTGTGACTATCCAAACCTTTATTATTGTGGCTTGTTGGCTCTGATTAAGTTGTTCTATATTTACAATTTCAGAGTACTGTTTTTACTTTAGAAGGGACTCAAGCCATGATTTTGAGAGTCCATCCAGCACTCAGACTGGGAGCTCGCCACGCCTGAGAGGAAGTTATGTGGGCAACCCAGTAACAGTGTGTGGCTGTGGACCTGCACCCTCTACAGTTTAGGAGAGCTTGGTTTTGATTCTGCTCTTGGTGTAAAATTCTTTGTATTGCTATGTCTGCTCAAGGGAAATATACTTAAGTTTATTATAAAGTATCATTTGGCTTAAATTATCTCCTCTTCCACTGCAGTCTTTGTCTGCAAGTATCAAAAAATCATGTTTTGATAAGGGAAGGTAAATATCTAAACATTTGACAACTCACCTAGAAATCTTGCTGAGAATTTTCACTATAAAATGTAAGATACAGATGTTAGCAACAAAAGTAAAATAGACACAAAGTGATAAGCAGAGGTTTTTCATGTTTAAATACTACTAATGACAATTGTGTGCTCTATACTTGTCATGATTAAGAGAGAAAAATCTGTTTTATTATTTATTTCAATATTTAACAGGAGTTGTTTCTAAGTTTTCTTTCTTATTTTCTATCTACATCTAAAATATTGTATATATTACCCTGTGGCTTAAGTACATATTGTGTGTTTTCTAATATGTCATTTTTTCACCTTTACTTATCTATAAAAGACATATAAAATTATAATATTTTAAAACATACAATGTGATGATTTGACATACATTGTGAAAATTTTTCTGCAATTGGAGTAATTA
>SJYQ01000851.1:44326-74681 GCA_006410935.1 Redunca redunca | reverse complement strand
TAATTACCACACCTATCACATTAGATATTTATCATTTTTTATAAGAATACAAGTTCTACTCTCTTAGCAAATTTCAGTTATATAATACAGTATTATCCATTATAGTCACAAGGTCATGCAGGAGAACAAAAGATCTTATTCATCTTATAACTGAAAATTTATACTCTTTTACCAGCCTCTCCCAATTTCTTCTACTCCTCGCCCTTGGCAACCAGCATCCCGTTTCTGAGTTTGAGTTTCTGTTTTCGAGATTTTACATACAAGTGATGCCGTGTTACATTTGTTTTTCTCTAGCTTATTTCACTTAACATAATAGTCTTCAGGTACATTCAGCTTCTAAATGGCAGGAATTCCTTCTTTTTAAAGCTGAATAATACGCTACTTTATATGTCACATTTTCTTTATTCTTTCAAACTCATGGCAGTTAGATTGTTTCTACACCTTGGCTAGTGTGAATAGTAATGCAGTGAATAGGAGGGTGCAGATATTTTTTGAGATTATGGTTTCATTTCCTTTACTTCTTTTCATTTACTTCTGGATATAGATCCAGAAGTGAGATTGCTGATCTTATTTTGGTTCTATATTTAATTTCATGAGAAGACTCCGTAATGTTTTCCATAGTGGCTATATTACTGGGGTGACCAAAACAGTCATTCGGGTTTTTCCCATGAGATGGCTCTAGGAGTGTTTAGTTTTCTTAAATTTCATTTTAAACAATTTTGTTACATTGTATTGTGACAGCTATCATATCAGCATACATTTAAAAAATTTATAAAAATATCTGCACTTTTGTTTAGCCTTGTTAATATTGAAGATGGAAAAAAAATTCAGACAAAACACTGAATCGGGAGAAAACATGTGCTATTGATATGACTGATAGGCATTCATATCTAAAATATATACACAGTTCATACAACTAAAAAAATAAAGAAATAAACAACCCTACTAAGAATGGGCAAAAGATCTGAATAGACATTTTTCCAAAATGGAAGGTAGGTGGCCAACAGACAGTTGGGAATATGCTCAACATCACTAATCATCAGGGAAATGCAAATCAAAATCACAATGAAAACTACCTTATATCTGAATATCATCAAAAGGACACAAATAACAAATGGTGGCAGAAATGTGGAGAAAGAGAACCCTGGTACACTCTTGGTGGGAATGTAAATTGATGCAGCCACTGCATGAAACATTTCCTCAAAAACCTAAAAGTACAGCTCCTGAGCAGTTACACTCCTGAGTATATATCTGAAAAAAACAAAAACACTAATTTGCAAAGGTGCATTATTTGCAACTTCCAAGATATGAAAACAAACTTAGTGTTCATCCACAGGCATATATCCATATATATATATATATAGATAGATAGATAGATAAACATGAATGGATGAATGAGTAAAAATATCAAACTGATGAATGGATAAAGATATATATGTGTGTGTGGGTGTGTGTGGATATATGTATAGATATAGTTTAGTCACTAAGTCACGTTCAACTCTCTTTATGACCCTCCATGGACTGTAGCCTGCCAGGCTCCTCTGTTCATGGAATTTCCCAGGCAAGAATACTGGAGTGGTTGCCATTTCCTTCTCAGGGGTTCTTCCCAATCCAGGGATAGAACCTGCATCTCCTGCATTGGCAGGCAGATTCTTCACCACTGAGCCACCAGGGAAGCCATATGAATATATACTGAGCAGAACTCCATATCGGAGAAGGCAGTGGCACCCCACTCCAGCACTCTCGCCTGGAAAATCCCATGAGCGGAGGAGCTTGGTAGGCTGCAGTCCAGGGGGTCGCGAAGAGTCGGACACAATTGAGTGACTTCACTTTCACTTTTCACTTTCCTGCATTGGAGAAGGAAATGGCAACCCACTCCAGTGTTCTTTCCTGGAGAACCCCAGGGAGGGGGGAACCTGGTGGGCTGCTGTCTGTGGGGTCACACGGAGTCGGACACGACAAGCGACTTAGCAGCAGCAGCAGCAGTACTACATATATATATACACATATATACAGCGAAGTACTATTCAGTCATAAAAAAGAGTAAAATGGGAATTTTGCCATTTCCAGCAACATGAATAGACATGGAAGGCATTATACTAAGTGAATAAGTCAGATAAAGAAAGAGAAATGTAATATGATACCATTTATATGTGGAATCTAAAAAGTCCACAAACTAGCGAATCTAAAAAATACCCAACAAACTAGTGAAAATAGAAACAGCTTCCCAGTTATCGAGAACGTAGTATTGGAGAGGGAAGAAGGGATGGGACAGTGTAGAGTCAGAGGACTGAGGGGGTGCAAGCTGCTGTGAATAAAATAAGTTACAGTTATATATTGTGCAATAGGTAATATTAATATTTTATAAAAACTACCAATGGAATTTCAAAAAGCATAGAGCTTAGGCTCTTTAGGGTATAGCAGTGGTAAAAGCTTTCATGGTCCTTTCTAAAAAGCAACACTTCATAGTTTTCTCTCTCCAGTGGTTCTCTAATATACTTGTAGAAGGAAGGCAATGGAAAACCAAGACTATAATAGCTGAGCTCTCCACAGTGGGGCTTCCTGCCTACTTCCCCTGTTCAAAAAAAAGAGGAGACACCATCTTGTAATAGAGGCTTCATAGACAACTGGGCTTTTCTAGTGACAGTCGGCATTTGATGGCCTGTATCTCTTGGTTCTCCTTGTTGCCAGTGATCGGCCTGGCGATGATGCTGAAATGGGAGCAATTAACCAGATAGGGGAGGGCTTCCTTTAACAGTTGAAGGGTACTGTCCAGCACAATTCCAAAGACTTGCAGTGTTTTTAGTGTGGGAGTTTCTCCAAGTTCAAGTAAAGTTTCAGGTATTATGTTATAGCACTGAGTGATAGGCGTTGGAGGTAGCTGAGTTAGTAAAATTCTGGAAAGCAGTCATTTTTCAGCATGACGTTATCGCTTAAGTCTAGGTGGGCACGACTGGGACATCTCCCAAGTAAGGCAGAGACATCTGATCTCTGCAGATTCTTTAGGTACCTGCTGAGATTCATCTGGGTGCTGGTCTGACGGTGCCCCACAGCCACCTGTGCGTCTTTTTCAGTGAACTCATCCACCAAGAGTGGTTCAGCTCGTCCAGTCTGGAAGAGCTGCTCCGCAAAGTCCTCAGGGCAGATTCAAAGAATCCGGAACACCCAGAAAGGTGCAGTCGCCATAAATTGGTGTTCTGAGCAACATTATCTACAGTGGGATCTGAAAGCCGGATGCCTTCCAGGCTGAGACGCTGCAACTTGGAGCGGTGCTGCAGTCCATGGGGTCGCAGAGAGCTGGACACGACTGAGCGACTGGCGCGTTCACTTTCAGTTTCATTGTATTATTATACTATTCTCAGGTAACTTGCGTACTTAGCTTTACCAGCAAGTTTTATATGTTCATATGTTTTTATATTACTGATTAGTATTCTTTTATTTCAGCTTGAAGAACTCCTTTAATGTTTTTGTAAGGTCAGTTCAGTGATGTTCAGCTTTCTTTCTTTCTTTTTTTTTTTGGAAGACGACTTCTCTCTTTCTGAATGGCAGCTTTCATGGGTGGAGTATTCTTGGTTGAGTCTTTGTTTTTTTTTTCCAGCACTATTATTATATCATCCATTGCCTTTAAACCTCCAAGGTTTCTGCTGAGAAATCTGCTCACAGTCTTAAGGGTTTTATTTTCTGTATAGCAAGTTTTTGTTGTTGTTGTCACTTTTAAGATTCTCTCTTTAACTTTTGCCAATTTAATTGTAATTAATTATAGTGTATCTTGTTGTGGGTCTTTTTAGTTTTATCCTGACATTATTTAGGCTTCCTGGACTTGGATGTCTTGTTTCTTTTCCCAGGTTAGGTATTTTTCAGCCATTATTTCTTTGTGTTAGCTTTCTGACATAAATATGTGTGTGTGTGTGTATATGTGTGTGTCTCTGTGTGTGTGTGTGCGTATAGTCACACATATAAATATGCTCTGCTTGATGGTGTCCCATATACCATTTAAGCTGTCTTTATTCTTTCTCATTCATGTTTCTTTTCCCTCTTTAATTGGATGAATTCCATAGCCCTTTCTTTGAATTTTCTGATCTTTTCTTCTGCTTATTCTAGCTGTGCCTCTATTGAATTTTTTAGTTTAATGGTGTGCTTTAGCATTACAATTTCTGTTTATACTTTTCTCTCTAGTGAAATTCTCATGATCAGTATTTGAACTCCTTACCTTGTTGAGCATATTTATGGCCATTAATTTGAACTCTCTATTTGGTAAATTGCTCATCTCTATTTTATTAATATTGGTCTCTGAAGATTTTTCTTGTTCTTTTGTTTGAAATATATTCCTTTGTTTCTTGATTTTCCTTGAATTTCTGTTACTATTTTTTAAAAAAATATTTATTCATTTATTTTTGGCTGCACTGGGTTTTCATTGCTGCCCGTGGACTTTCTCCGGTTGTGGCAAGCAGAGGCTACTTTTCACTGCAGTCTGTGGGCTTCTCACGGAGGTGGCTTCTCTTGTGGGGCTCAGGCTCCAGGTGCACGGCTTCCAGTGGCTGCGTCCTGTGGGCTCCGCAGCGCGGGCTCAGTGGTGGTGGCTCGTAGGCTGCGTTGTTCCGTGGCATGTGGAATCTTCCTGCATGGCATGTGGAATCTCCCTGGAACAGGGACTGAGCCCATGTCTCCTGCATTGGCAGGTGGTTTCTTACTCATTAGACCACCAGGAAGCCGTCTCTGTTAGTTTCTGCCCAAAGGCAAAAACAATAATTTATTCCAGTCTTTACAGACTGGACTTATGTAGGACATGAACCTTGTCAATAAACCTAGTTCAGGCTCTTAGTTGCTGCTCAAGCCTTTCTAACTGTCCAAACCACTGTCTTTGTTCTTCGTGGCTGTCAGTACTTGAGGGTGTCCCAGGAACCTCAAGACCTTTCAGTGTCCTGAGGAGGAGGATTGCAGTCAGCACCTAGATGCAGGCTGATTAGAAGCCAGATCCTCAGGCAGCAGCTAGGCACGTATGTAGTTAGCCATGCAGTCCTTCCAGGCAGAAACTGGGAGGTGAGCATTGTTGCCTGCCCCTTCTGCACTGACTCTTTGTGGTAGAGTTCTGGCAAGTGCTCGCAAACCCATTGACTACTTCTTTGACTTAGTTCTCTGAGCCCCACTGGCTATCAGAGATTTAGGGATCTATTCCTTGAATGGCAGCTGTAAACATTGGACCCTGGATGTATACAGTTTTTATCCGATACTCTGAGGTGTTTTCCTAACATATTGGCAACTTGGCTTCATTGTTGGCAGGAGCTTTAGGGAGAGGACAGGAAAGTGCCCACTCACCGCCTTGGTCTCTGAGGAGGCTCACATGAAGTACAGTGTGGAGACGCATGCTCATTAAAAGCTGAACCCTCCGGCAGCAGCTTGTAAAGCTGCAGTCAGATCCTTTCCAGGGAAAGCCTGGGAGATGGTAGTGCTTGCCAGCTCTCTCTGTGCTGAGTCTTGTGACAATAAATGTTGCAAGCGCCGGTGTTCCTTTTAAGAACTGCTTCTTTGCAAAAATAGCGTGAGACTCCTGAATGCAGGAGTTGGGGCTTCCCAGGTGGCACAGTGGTAAAGAATCTGCCTGCCAGTATAGGAGACTCAAGAACAAGAATTCAAATCCTGGGTCTCCGGAAGATCCCCTGGAGTAGGAAATGGCAACCTGTTCCAATATTCTTTCTTGGAAAACTCTCTGGACAGAGGAGCCTGGCGGGCTACAATCCATGGTGCTGCAAAAGAGTTGGACACAGCTGAGCGACAGAACACACATCTGAACGCAGGCCTTGTCTACTTTCGAGCTAGGTGTTCCGGCAGGCCGTCACTCGGGGGGAGCTTTAAAAGTAGGGACACCAGGGGTGTGTTCTAAATCCTTTACTCCCAGAGAGAAGCTGGGAGTTGAGCATTGCCTCCAGACTGTATGGCACTGTGCTCGGTGGGGGGTTTATAGTCAGAGTATGTCTCAGCTTTCCCTACGGATTTTGGTGTGTGACTGTCTAATTTACCCCATGTGAAGAATTCAGTCCACTGGTTTCTGAATTTCTCTCAGTGAATTGCTCCAGGTATACCTGTGTACATTCAGTGTGTATATAAGAGGAGGGAAATAGGTGCCTATTTACTATTTTGGTCCAGTCCCTTAAAACCTCATTTAAACTGAAAAGTATATGTACTTTAGTTGTTCAAGTAATATTTAGATTAATCTTTAAGTTCTTATGCTTTGCTACAGCAAAAACATGTATTCTAAAATATCATCATTAAGATACTTACCTATAATTTTAAATTCATATAATCCTTAGTGTCTTCGGATTGTTTTTTCATTTTCATGTTTGCTTTTTTGTTCCGGTTTTCTGCACTGAATTACCCTTCGTTATCTTTGCTTATTTTTTAAATTTATTTTTAATTACAGGATACATATGTAATCCAGAAAGGTTAATTTTGGATTGTGTTGGGTTTGCTTCTGTGACTTTAATTCTTATCTTGCTGCTTTTGTTACGAAAGGCATAGGTAAGGCCTGTCTCAGGGAGATAACCTGACTCTGCCCACCCTTGAAGGATGGTGACATTCTTGAATTCTTTGTGTGGCAGAGGGCATGGCGTCTCTCCTCAGCTGCTTACTGGCATGGCCCAGAAATTCACATCTGGGGAGGCCAGAACCACAGAGAGATGTGACATCTTTGTTTGTTGATATGACAGGAGATATTCCATTTCACACCAGCCGTGAAACGACTGTAAGGAAGTGAAACTAACACATCCCCTTTCCGATGGCTTGCTATTCTAGGAGACAGTTGCAGGAATTGTTGTTCAGTCTCTCAGTCCTCCCCAGGTCTTAGCTACCCCATGGACTGCCAGGCGCCAGGCTTCCCTGTCATTCACCGTCTCCGGAGTTTGCTCAAATTCATGTCCATTGAGTCAGTAATACCAACCAACCATCCCACGCTCTGTTGTCTGCTTCACCTCTTGCCCTCAATCCTTCCCAGCATCAGCGTCTTTTCCAACGAGTCATCTACTTACATCAGGTGGGCCAAGTACTGGAGCTTCAGCGTCAGCATCAGTCCTTCCAGTGAATATTCAGGACTGATTTCCTGAATATCATGACAGCTGGTCCTGTCACTTCATGGCAAATAGATGGGGAAACAGTGGAAACAGTAACAGGTTTTACTGGGCTCCAGAATCACTGCAGATGGTGACTGCTGCTAAGTCGCTTCAGTCGTGTCCGACTCTGTGTGACCCCAGAGACAGCAGCCCACCAGGCTCCCCTGTCCCTGGGATTCTACAGTCCATAAGTTGCAAGAACACTGGAGTGGGTTGCCATTTCCTTCTCCAGTGCATGAAAGTGAAAAGTGAAAGAGAAGTTGCTCAGTCGTGTCCGATTCTTTTCTTTCAAGGAGCAAGTATCTTTTAATTTTGTGACAGCAGTCACTGTCTGCAGGGATTTTGGAATGGAAGAAGGTATAATCTGTCGCTGTTGCCATTTTCTCCCCATCTGTTTGCCATGAAATGATGGGACTGGCTCCCATGATCTCAGTTTGTTGAATATTGAGTTTTAAGCCAGGCTTTTCACTCTCCTCTTTCACCTTCATCAAGAGACTCTTTAGTTCCCCTTCACTTTCTGCCATTAGGGTGGTATCATCTACATATCTGGGGTTGTTGATATTTCTCCCAGCGATCTTGATTCCAGCTTGTGATTCATCCACCCCAGCATTTTACATGATGCATTATTTGCAGGAATTAAACGGTCTTTTTACTTTGTTTCCTCATCTCCCCATCTCTGATCCATAAAAGGACCTGGCATTCAGACCCCGACAAGATGGTTTTTGAGGCACTAGCCTCCCTTTTGAGTTTCCTTGGCTCTGGTGGTAAAGAATCTGCCTACAATTAGAGAGACCTGGGTTTCGATCCCCTTTTTGGGAACATCCCCTGGAGAAGGGAATGGCAACCCACTCCAGTATTCTTGCCTGGAGAATCCCGTAGACCGAGGAGCCTGATGGGCTAAGTCCGTAAGGCTGCAAGTAGTCACACAGGACTGGGTGACTTAACCCTTTCACTTTCAGCCTATCATTTCTTGGTCAGCCAACTCCTGAGTAAAATTCTTCCCTTGTCTCACCACCTCATCTTGGATTTATTGGCCTGTCATGCAGTGAGCACAGCAATCTTGGACTCTGTAACAAATGCTTTACAAGATGGTGTTGGGTTTTTGCCGTACAATGACACAAATCAGCCATAAGTCTACATATATTCCTATCTTGAGCCTCTCTCTCTCACCCGCCCCTATCCCATCTCTGTGGGTCATCACAGACCACCTGGCTGAGCTCCTTGTTTTGTGTAGCAAGTTTCCTACTGGCTGGCTGTTTCACACGTGGTAATGTATGTATTTCAATGCTACTCTATCAATTTGTGCCGCCCTCTCTTTCTCCCACTGTGTTCATAAGTTCATTCTCTATATCTGCATTTCTGTTCTTGCCCTGCAAATAGGTTCATCAGTATCATTTTCCTAGATTCCGTATATATGCATTAATATACAATATTTTTGCATATTCATTTTAGCTAAAAAGATACTTAGTAACTGTTTTTTCTTTACATTTAAAATCATCTCCTTCAGTCATGATATAAAGTAAAATTAAGGATAAGCATGTCTGTTGTTAATTTTTGGTAGACATTTTTTTTCCCTTAAAATTAATTGATTATTTTATCAGTGGGGTGATATTATTCAACCACAGTTTGCTCACAGCTTATAATTTTTCTTGCATTTTATATATATGAAATACAAAGTACTTTTCCAAAGTTTAATTGTTTAGTATGGTGATGTTTTGAAGGAGGTATCTGGTGCTTTGTAATGCCCCTGAGACGATGTGGTCTTATATGAAATGGAAATCTTACCGTAGTTGGTCATAAGCTTGGCAGAGAGTCCTATAGTTCACGAGGCTTTCATTGATGGCCTTTGATTATATTTATGGTTTTTTTTTTGAAGGGCAATATAATTTTAATATATTTCATTAAAATCAGTTCTTTTAATAATAATAAAATAAATTGCTGTTAGTGAACCAAACTTCGGTGTGTTGGCCTGCCTGCGGTGAAGTCAGTCTACTGACGCTGGGTTGTGGTGAAGGGAAAGCAGGATTTATTGCAAAACACCAAACGAAGAGTCCAGGGCAGCTAGTGCTCCCAACACCAGAGCTCCTGGATGGGTTTCAAGTTCAAGTGGGGGGTGCCGTGGTCACAGGGTATGTAATCAGTTCAGGCGCAGTTCTCTGATTGGTTGACGGTGAGGTAACAGGGAAGTGTCATAGGTGTTAACATCATTGACTCTTAGGCTCCAGTAGGCCTGGAGGCTATGTGTCCATGCTCATCAAGTAGTTCACACTTTCCATTTCCCGGGGGCTTTAGCATCCCAGGGAAAAAAAGTGACTCTGGAAATGTGTATCAGATACCAGTATTTAGGTGCTTCAGTTCAGTTTACTCAGAGATAAGCTAAAGAGGGTACTGGGGAAGGGTCTGTCCTGGAAAAGGCCATTGTTGTTGTTTTTCAGTAACTAATTCATGTCCATCTCTTTGTGACCCCATGGACTGTAGCACACCAGGCTTCACCTTCCTTCTCTGTCTCCCAGAGTTTGCTCAGGTTCATGTCTATTGAGTCAGTGATGCTATCTCACCATCTCATCCTTTGCTGCCCTCTTCTTTTGCCTTCAATCTTTCCTAGCATTAGAGTCTTTTCCAATGAGTTGGCTCTTCACACCAGGTGGCCAAAGTATGGCTGCTCTGCTCATTTACATTACCTGGTTGGGAATTGGGAAGCAGAAGTACTTCTCATAGGTTGTTTCATGAGCGTAGAAATGTGGTTAAAAGGTGGCTTTTCCTTAGACATACTTCTTCTAGGATAA
Organism: Redunca redunca; assembly: GCA_006410935.1. Classification (NCBI taxonomy): domain Eukaryota; kingdom Metazoa; phylum Chordata; class Mammalia; order Artiodactyla; family Bovidae; genus Redunca; species Redunca redunca. The sequence continues at coordinate 64,792 of SJYQ01000851.1, read as the reverse complement.
AATGACTCCTGGTGAAATACTTTTCAGCGTTGTTCAGTACTCCTCTCTAATGATTAAGATCATGTGCCCACAGTCTTACATCTTCTCCCTAGTGACTGTTGTTCAGACACATGAACGATTTCCTTGTTGGGAAAATCCTTATGCTCATAAATATTTGCTTCAGATTTGTTAATATACAGTAATGAATTTAACTTCTGTTGGCTTAAGAAATAGTTGCAACCTAGAAGTTGAGAGTTATGTTTTAATTGGTGAGAATGTTAGGACTTCAAGCCTGGGAGACGGCATCTCAGGTAACCACGAGAGAACTGTTCTAAGGAAGTGGGGGGAGGAGTCAGGTTAAATGGAAGTTTGAGCAAGGGGCAGGTAGTCTGAACATCAAAAGATTATTATTAATTAAGAAAATCAGATATCTCAAGTTAAGGAATTTCACACTGTTCTGTGTGTGGGAAGATGCAAGAGCCTGGGCCTACAAAATCCTCTCTCATATGCATCTTAGCTATCTGGGGCCAGCATCCTGCAATTTGGCTTTTCACATCCTTAGTTCCTTGTTCAAGTAGGAGTGGTGGCAGCCTGATCACAGGTATGGTTTTTCTTGGGCACCCACTGGGCTCAGAAATTCACATTCAGAGGACTGGAGTCACTGGTGATTGTCACATCCTTGTTTATTGATATGGCGGGAAATCCTACACTTTTCACCTCCACACAAGCAGACGTTTTGTGGGATTTGTTCACGTAATGAGAGTCAGAATGGTGACTGGTCAATAGCGAGTAATACAGCGTAGATCCTCATTAAGTACGTTATTTTTTCGACTGGGGAACAAAAAATACAACCTAAAAGCTGAGAGCTGTGTTTTACTTGGTGGACAAATCTGAGACGTTGAGCCTGAAACACAGCATCCCAGATGATGAGAAGCTGTTTGGAAGAGGAAGTTGGGGAGCCAGGATATATAGGAGATTTTGTAACAAAGCCAGCTGGTTGCAACATCAAAAGATTACTGCTAAGAAAAATAAGCCAGATAACTCAAGTTAAAGAGTTTAGTTCTTTGTGTGTATGGAAAAATCTAAGAGTCTGGTCTCACTGATATCATTCCTTTGATATGCACCTCCGCTATGTGGGACCAGTATCCTATGTTTTATCATCCTGAGTTTCCTCAGGGTGCCTCATGGGCGAGGCTGGATGTGTGGCTGTGGTGAGTGCTGGCTGGGCTTGGCAGTGGGCAGTCCTCTTTGCCTCCATCCTGAGTCTGCCTCAGGGATCACTGAGGGATCACTCTCTGCGAGGCTGTAATGTGATGGCTTGATGGAAGCAGCATCCTCTGTTTACAGATACAGCAGGCAATGTATAAACTCACATGCAAATGATGAATGGTTGCTTGACTGACTGAATGAGTGAACCAGCGTGACTGATCCAAGCTAAACATTGCCTTTCCACAATAGAGATGTTGATGATGTTTCTGTGCTGAATACAGTTGTGTTTTTCCTTCTTTCAAGCTAAGGGGTACATGATTGTTCCCACCTACAATGGAGAACATAGAAAATGCCGTCAATTGCCCCTTCTTGTTTTTTTTTTTGGTCAGATTCTTGTTCAATACTAGGAAATGTCTTTAATACATCACTATTTAATTGAACTTTCTTGGTATAGGAAATTCTCTGTTCATTAAAGGAGTTATTAATCTTACAATCAACTTGATATAAAGTTTTTTCTTCTTGTAACAAAATTAATTTTAAGTGATCCTGTCATGTTGCTCATGGTACAACCAAGCTGTAAAATTGATTATTCTGCTAATGTGGTTTCTTTGGGGGCTTAAACCAAACTCACTGACTCATTTAGCCATTCATAAATTGAGGCATTTTGGAACACCTACAATATTTGAGTCATTATACTAAGGCCAAGAAATGCAACAGCTTAAATGTCTCTGTCCACAGACATTGAAAGTCTGATAGAGGAGGGAATCGCTGTGGTTAGTGAGTTAGGCACTCAGGCATGGGGAGCATGTAGGCAAGACATCAAAACCAAACCAGGAAACCATAGCGTGTTTCTATAGGAGTTGGTGAGTTAGCTGATTTTTGAAGAGACAGCTCCAAACTAGCGCTATTAAAAAACATGCTTTTTCTGAAAAGTGAGGGCAGGTGTACAAGAAGAGCAAAAGGCATCTGTGAAAGCATGGAGAAATAAATAGGTCAGTGAACAGTTGTACATTGCTGTTAGTAATACCTGTAAGTCAGGAGCTCTCTATTATATGGCAAACATTTGTGTGGTAGAAAGGGCAGAATGACTCTCTCCACTTTTTATCGTATTAAACTCTCCACCTAGGTAATTTCATTCAGTCCCAAGGGAAATGCACATGTGTATCACGAATATATGAAGCACTGTACATGCCTGTTGGTGGACTACAAACTTAGCTTAAGTGCATTAAGCAAGGTTTTGAGAAATGGAATATTTCCTGCCATATCAACAGAGAGGATGTCACAGATACCAGTGACTGCAGCCTTCCAGAGTAAGCTCATGAACCCTAAAGGCACTCGGGAAGGCGAATACTTCTAATCTAGCAGCCATCAGACTTCAGTCACTCATCGAGCTGAAAGGAAACTCGGAATGTGAAAAACACAGGATAACTGGCCCAAGAGAGGTGAGGTCCATATCAGAGAAATAATTTCAGTGAGCCCAGACCCTTGGATCTTTCCATACATAGAAAAGTACTAATTTCCTTAACCTGGGATATCTGGGTTTTTTTAAGAAACAATACTCTTTCCATGTTCAGGCTACCTGCCCTTTGTTGCAAAACTTGTATATAACCAGAGTTGTTCTCTCAGAGTTACTTGAGATGCTGTCTCTTGAACTTGAAGTCCTAAAAATTCCCACCAATTAAAATATAACTCTCAACTTTCAGGTTGTGAATATTTTTTTAAGTCAACCGTTTCAGGCAGAACCAATTTTTTGACAATATAGCAAGTTAGACTAAAAAAAAGAAAAAGAAAAAGAAACATGATTGAACATTGAAAAGCATGCTTCTAAATGACTCAGAGATTTTAAAAAAGTCTTTATGGAAATGATAAAGTGTGAACTGAATGAAAGCAGTTACTGTGAAACTGACGGGTGTCGTTTTGGGGGACTCTGAAGAGCTCCAGTCCTTTATGTCTCCGCATAGAAAAGAATTCAGTGAGAGGCAAAGTGATAGATGAGAAGTGGCTTGTTAGAACAGGATGCCCATGAGGCTTACACGTGGGCAGGCAAGAGGGAACCATGCCCTGAGAACTCGGTGCTGCAGCTTTGTAATCCAAGCAGAAGTGGGGAGGGGAAGACCTTTGTCTTTCTTGAGTAGATGCCATCCTTCCGTCATCAGTTCCTTACCCGGTTGAGCAGGGGAGTTTTCTTGTCCCTACATTGTCAAGCTAGGTTCATAACTTGTTTGTTGACTTTTTTTATGTGTGCAGAGAACCTGTCCTAACTGACTGAGCTCACTGGGCAAGATGTGGGGCCCACACCACCACTGTGTTATTGTTTGGGGACATGTCTTCATGTTTTTTGTTGCTTGGTTTTGTTGCTAAGCGTGCCTACTTGGTTCTGAAGTTAAGAATCATTAACTGACAGGAGTCTCTCATAGTTTTTGTACATACAGTGCCCTACTGAGTTTGCTTATTTAACCATCTCTTTTGAAAATTCCATGGACAGAGGAGCCTGGCGGGCTACAATCCATGGAGTCACAGAGTCAGATGGCACTGAGTGATATCACAGTGACACAATGCAATTTGTCCCTTTACTCTATCCCTATCAACTCATCCAAGTGGGTTATAGCTGAAGTAATGCATTAGAAAAACAAATTTATACCCAAATGCTGCATTAGAAAGAATAAAAGTTAAAAATTCATTAGCTAAGCATTCAACGTAAAAAAAAAATAATAGCTAAATATATCCAAAGATTTTAGGAAGAAGGAAACAGTGAACATAATTCATAAATTAATGATGTAGAAAAAAACAAGCACATGATACAATAAACATAGAATAAAGTGGATCCACAAAGACTCATTCATTTTTGAAAAGCCAATAAAAATAGACAAATCTCTGGTAGGATTAATAATTTAAAAAAGGAAGGCAGAATTACACTGGAAGTAGATACGTAATGTTTGCTACTACAGAGACCGAACCACTAACAAGAGAATGTTATGCCAATAAGCTCAGCAAACTTAGATGGACTGGAACAATTTCTAGATCACTGCAGTGCCCTTAAAATCAGTCCTCTAGACTAGTTTCTCAAGTCCACTCTATTCAATATCCACACAGTAAAGTGATCAGTTTACAAAAAATGTAATCATGCTACTCTTCTACCTAGATATAAGCCAAAAATGATGTCTTGCTAAAGGGGAAGGATGTTTCCTGAAAGAGACCTCATCTTGGTTCCGCCTCTCCATTTGCATCTCTTCCTGCTCTGTCCTTGCTGACTGCCCTCCTGCCACATTATTTTCCTCTCCAACTGTTGCTAAAATGCACTGAGTTCCTTTAGCCTCAGGCACCCCACATTGATATCCTTTGCATAATGGCACTTTGTTTTTTTCCACCACATTCTCCATGGTTGTTGTTCAGTCAGTCATGTCTGACTGTTTGCAATCCCATGGTCTGCAGCACGCCAGGCCTCCTGGTCCTTCACCATTTCCCAGAGCCTGCTCAAACTCATGTCTGTTGAGTCAGTGATGCCATCCTACCATCTCATCCTCTGTACTCCCCTTCTCCTCCCGCCTTCAATCTTTCCCAGCATCAACGTCTTTTCTAATGAGTCAGTTCTTCACATCAAGTGGCCAAAGTAATAGAGCCTCAGCTTCAGCATGAGTCCTTCCAATGAATATTCAGGACTGATTTCCTTTAGGATGGACTGGTTGGATCTCCTTGATATCCAAGGGACTCTCAAGGGTCTTCTCTACCACCACGGTTCAAAAGCATCAATTCTTAAATGCTTAGCCTTCGTTATGACCCAGCTCTCACATCCATACATGACTACTGGAAAAACCATAGTTTTGGCTATACAGACTTTGTCAGCAAAGTAATGTCCCTGCTCTTTAATATGCTGTCCAGGTTGCTCATAGCTTTTCTTCCAAGGAGCAAGAGTCTTTTAATATCATGGGTGCAGTCACCATCTGCAGTAATTTTGGAGCCCAAGAAAATAGTCTGTCACTGTTTCCATTGTTTCCCCATCTATTTGCCATGAAGTGATGGGACTGAATGCCATGATCTTAGTTGTTTGAATGTTGAGTTTTAAGCCAACTTTTTCACTCTCCTCTTTCACCTTCATCAAGAGACTGTTCTTCTTTGCTTTCTGCTGTTAGGGTGGTGTCATCTGCACATTCTCTTGAATAATTCTTATGTAGCTTTCAGATACCAGCTAAATGTTACTTCTTCTGTGTCAGCTTCCCAGATTCCATTATCCCAGGTTAGTCTGTACTGCTGCAGCCTTTCCCACTTTATGTGCTTTTCTTTGAGAAGTTCAGTCCCATTTAGCTATGACGATGTTTTATTTATTTTTTTATTATTCACTCCACTTACATATACGTTTCAGAACAAGAGGGATCATGTCTGTTGAATTGACCGCCTTAATCCCCAGTGCCAGCCTAGCATATGGCCCTTTGTAAATTTTCAATCCACTCATCCATTAATTCAGGAAACAATGCCTGTGGCCGACTTTTTTATGGACTTGGTCCTCTTAGAACTTTTGGCAATTCATCATGAAAAAGGCAGACAAAATTTCTGCCTCGTGGAGTTTCATTTTATCTGTGTGTGTGGTGCTGTATCACTGACTCAGTGAACATGAATTTGAGCAAGCTTCAGGAGACAGTGAAGGCCAGAGGAACTGCGCCTGCTGCCGTCCATGGCGACGCAGAGAGACGGACACGGCTGAGTGAGTGAACAACCAGAGCGGGACTGGATAGATACGAACAAAGTAAACGAGTGAAACGTTGTCATACGGTGATACGTGCTGTAGAGACAGATGTGAGAGGGACAGAGGGTTGGACTGTTAGAGAGTACAGATAGGAAAGACTTCACTGGCAAGTATGAGAGATGATGTGAAAGAGTCTTTTAAAATACTTTCAGAAAAAAAAATATGATTCCTTCCTCAAGGCTTCTAAAATTTTATTTATAACAACTTCATTATAATACTTTTTTTTTCATGTCACTTGCCAGGCTTTTATTGAGGATGCCTTCACTGTTGCATTAGTTGCTCAGTTGTGTCAGGCTTTTTGCGACCTCAAGGACTGGGTAGCCCCCAGGCTCCTCTGTCCATGGAATTCTCCAGGCAAGAACACTGGAGTGGGTTTCCATTTCCTTTTCTCCAGAGAATCTTCCCAACCTAAGGATCAAACCTGGGTCTCCTGCTGTGCAAGCAAATTCTTTACTGTCTGAGCCACCAGGAAATATTAACTCTTTTATCTTCTAATTCCCATTAGTTCAGTTCAATCACTCAGTCGTGTCTGACTCTTTGGGACCCGATAGACTACAACACACCAGGCCTCCCTGTCCATCACCAACTCCAGAAGCTTGCTCAAACTCATGTCCATCGAGTCCGTGATGCCCTCCAACTCTCATCCTCTGTCATCCCCTTTTCCTCCCACCTTCAATCTTTCCCAGCATCAGGATCTTTTCTAACAAGTCAGTTCTTCACCTCAGGTGGCCAAAGTATTGGAGTTTCAGCTTCAGCATCTGTCCTTCCAATGAACACCCAGGACTAATTTCCTTTAGGATGGACTGGTTGGGTCTCCCTGCAGTCCAAGGGACTCTCAAGGGTCTTCTCGATTACCAGAGTTCAAAAGCATCAATTCTTCAGCACTCAGCTTTCTCACATCCATACATGACTACTGAGTTCCCATCAGCCTGTTTTTTTCTAGTTAGTACTTTTGAAGGAATTAAAGACGGAATGAAGATGTTTAAAGGTAGATTGCAACCTATTCATTTTACACAGATTTTGAAAATGTCTTTATTAATGTATGAATAGCATACAGTAACTCACGTGTATATAAAATGTATGATTTGACAAGTTTTGGTGTATGTATAATCCCCTTTTGTCTTTCTTTCTGCCTGTCCCCTTGGTCCCAAAACAACCACTGGCCTGGTTTCTGTAGTATAGATTAGTTATAATTTTACTGAGATCTAAAAGCTGTCATTCAGTGTAAACTCTTTTGTGTCTGGTTTATTTCATTCAGCACACTGTTTTGAGATTTATCCATGTTGTGTTTATCAGTACTTCATTCATTTTGATTGCTGAGTTTTACTCTGTAACAAAGAAGTAACCGAGGTTATGTTTTCCTTGTTGATGGATTTACATAGTCATTACTCCATGACTTCCTTCTCCACAGAAATATTAGTAGTAAGAAAATCTGCATATATTGGAGATGAGGAGACAGCAAATACTAAGTTTAAAAATAAAGAAACAAGTATAATACTAATTATTCTAGATATTTTTCAGTTAGTAGTTGTGTATTATCACATACAGTTCTGAAAATTGCCTGTAATCATAGGCATGGGTTTTGGCTACAAGAAAACTAAAGAGAAATATTGAATATTGGTAGAATCACTAATTGCTATCTCTTTTTTAAAAATTATGATAACTATGAAGCTGTGTGTTTAACTTCTATATTGGAAATCTAAAACTGTAGTTAAAAGTCATAAAGACAGTGTAGAAAATAGCATTGAATATAATCACTTTACTTTTGCATGAAAAAAAATATTTCTTTTAGATTAACCTGTCCTTTACCTATGGTAATCCATAGATAAAAGGGGTATGAAAAAGTCATTTATTATTCTTTGTGTATGTGTATTTACTATTCTTTGTGTATTCTTTGTGTATGTATTATGCTAACATCATCATTTTTTTCTGATGTCAAGTCTTAACCATAAAACAAGTGATCTTAAGTAGGGACATACTGCATCTTTTTTATTTTTTCCTTCTTAGTTTTGAGTTTAATTGGCTTAAACTATATCTACTTATATGGAGATACATCTATCAACATCTGTTTATCAGCATCTTTTTTTAGAGTAGTGCTAGTCCAAAGAATGAGTGAGAAGAGAGTGAAAGCAAAAGTTCTGCACTGTACTTTCCCTTTCAATATGCTTTTCCAGAAAATACCCCCTGTCTGTTTTTTGGGCTTCCCTGATAGCTCAGTTGGTAAAGAATCCATCTGCAATGCAGGAAAATGATTTGAAGGAGAGAAAAGTCATCCAAATAAAAGATGATAGAATTTATATATATATATATATATATATATTTTTTACAGTAGACATGTAGACTTATAAAAACTTACTCCGATTGCAAAGAAAAACAATTAATGTCAGACACTGGGGCTTGACTGAGAGAGACAATTGATAGGGCAATGCTTCCTATGTCTCTGATGTCAGCTGATCATTCTTGCTAGTTGCTAGCATTCTTGCTATCGTTCTGAACTAGAAGAGCTAGTTCAAGTGTCTTTGGTACGGCTTCAAACATGAAAAATTCAAAATGTTAAAAGTAGAAGTATGGAGGAGAAACAGAAGGGAAGTATGATAATATTGCCACGTTTGTATGTAATTGACAATTCTTAATAGTAGTTGACATTTGATTCCTAGGCTTAGTCCTCCAGTTATGGAAGGTGACTTAGCTATAATTCTAACTTGTTTAACTGATGGTTTTGATGTATTTACTTTCTCCCGTCATTTAGGTTTAAACCACTTTATTCCCATGCAGTGATTAAGAAGGCAGTCAGAAAAAATCTTAGTTTACAGTTCTTTCTCATATTATTATTTTTAGGATCATGATTAGGTTATGTGACATCCTTTTAAAACTCAATCAGTTCAGTTCAGTTACTCAGTCCTGTCCAACTCTTTCGACCCCATGAATTGCAGTATGCCAGGCCTCTCTGTCCATCAGCAGCTCCTGGAGTTCACCCAGACTCATGTGCATTGAGTTGGTGATGTCATCCAACCATCTCATCCTCTGTCATCACCTTCTCCTGCCCCCAATCCCTCACAGCATCAGGGTCTTTTCCAATGTGTCAACTCTTCGCATGAGGTGGCCAAAGTACTGGAGTTTCAGCTTCAGCATCAGTCCTTCCAATGAACACCCAGGACTGGTCTCCTTTAGGATGGACTGGTTGGATCTCCTTGCAGTCCAAGGGACTCTCAAGAGTCTTCTCCAACACTACAGTTCAAAAGCATCAATTCTTCGGCGCTCAGATTTCTTCACAGTCCAACTCTCACATCCATACATGACCACAGGAAAAATCATAGCCTCAACTAGACGGACCTTTGTTGGCAAAGTAATATCTCTTCTTTTTAATATGCTACCTAGGTTGGTCATAACTTTCCTTCCAAGGAGTAAGCGTCTTTTAATTTCATGGTTGCAATCATCATTGCAGTGATTTTGGAGCCCCCCCAAAATAAAGTCTGACACTGTTTCCACTGTTTCCCCATCTATTTCCCATGAAGTGATGGGACCAGATGCCATGATCTTCATTTTCTGAATGTTGAGCTTTAAGCCAGCTTTTTCACTCTCCTCTTTCACTTTCATCAAGAGCCTTTTTAGTTCCTCTTCACTTTCTGCCATAAGGGTGGTGTCATCTGTATATCTGAGGTGATTGATATTTCTCCCAGCAATCTTGATTCCAGCTTATAACCACATCTAAAAGTGAGAAATTGAGATTTAATAAAACTCTTGTGATTTTTTGGATATTAAATAAAAACACATGTTAATGCTCTATTATATGCCCAGTGCATCGTGTGTATTCAGTTGGTGAAGACTAATGGTGGCACCCAGATTTATAATTTGTTTAGATTGTCCATAATGCCTTTTTCCTTATCACTCACTCTTTCCTAGATACTGCCCCTGTGCTGAAGTTAATAATGGGAAGGTAAAGAAAAGGGGCATCTTCTCAATAAAGCTCTATTAATAACTAATATTTAGTTTATAAAGTGCTATATACACATTTTCTTATAAAATCATTTAAAAATGTGTATGTGTTGGGTTAGCCAAACTTTTTGTGTTTTTCTGTAAGATATTACAAAAACTCCAGGTGAACTTTTTTGGCCAACCCAATTTACATCATCACCCTATTTTACATAGTAACAAACGAAACATGCACAGAGAGAGACTTTAAGGAATTAGTCGAAACAATTGTGGAGGCTGGCAGGTTCAAAATCTGCAGGCCACGGAAGAGCCAGGGAAGAGTCAGTGTGTCCTCTAGGGTCTGAAGGCAGTCTAGAAGCAAACTTCCATCTTTCCTAGGTGAAGACTTGGCTTTTTCCTTTCAAAGCCTTCAGTTGATTTGAGGAGATCTACCTACATTATGAAAAGTAAAGCTGCTTTACTTAAGGTTTATTGATTTAAGTATTAATCTCCTCTAAAAGATCCCTTCAGAACAACATTTAGACTAGTGTTTGACCAAGTGTCTGGGCACTGTGGCCAGCCAAACTGACACGCAAAATCAACTCTTGCAGCTGGGTTAGTGGTAAGCTGACCTTTAGGTCCCCAGGATATGGGTTAGGAGTCACTTCTGTTCACTTCTCATAATCCTCTTTCAGGGTTGCGTAACAGACACCTTTCACCAGCTGTTCTTGGCCCCAGATTAAGAGGTCGTGTGCCACTGGCAGCGCAGGCCTTGTGCAGCCCTGTGATTGCAGCCTCCAGGCACGCAGTCCCGAGATGGAGAGCCTGTGTGTCGATCACAGAAGTTAGCTTTGCAAAATGAGGGCTTTCTTAATAAACCCCTGACATTTTTTACCTTTGCTTTAAAAAATGCATAAAAGTAGAAAAGTGTCATTTTTATTAACATTAGTATATAATTTCTATGTTTGATTTTTGAATGAAAAATTATAATCTATTCTACTCAGTGTTAATTTTTTACTTTTTTTCAACTGAATTAAAAAAAAAGAATTATGCAAATTATGCAGCAGTAGTATAAGGTTTTTATAATTAAAATGGTTTTAACAAAGGATTTATGGTATATCATCATCTGGTTTGTCTTCATCAAAAGGACTGTATTTGAACAACAATAGGCACTTTAGAGGAAGTTCTTAGTATTTTAATAATCATGTAAATGTGTGGTTTACATTGTGGAAGCAATGTTTCCTGTTTCTCTTCAGTAATCTGTCTGTTTCTTTTCTTCCTTTAGTCCTTTGTTCTTCCTTCTTTACTTTCTTCCTTTCTTCTTTCCTTCCTCTCTCTCTTCTTCCTTTCTTTTTTTAATACTCTATTGTTTTCAGAGAACATATACTAGATAATGAGATAATGGTTTGTATTTTCATCTGTGTACCTCAAAACTTTTTCTACAATGAGGTGAGGTAAACGTAATTAATATTTATTTTAGTAGAATATTGCAATGATAAACATTAAAACTTGAAGCTGACTCTTTTTAAAAAGTAGATACACCAATTAAAAAAAAAAAGATTTTAAATCGTTTCTAAGGCATTTCATTTCTTCTATCACAGTATTTTCTCACTGGCTAAAGAAATATCATAAACTTTTAAACATATTTCAAAATTATTGCCATACATACATACATGCGGGATGAAAAATGCTGATGGATAGAAGGCAAAAAGTAAAAACCTTATACGTGATCTCCACTGATATGTGGGTTTCCTCTTTATAGGTGGTGCTGATGCTCTGGATCACTGCTTGTCTAATCCAGAGTATGGTGAGGAGACAGGCAGGACGGCCTGTCCTGTACCTGTCCTGTGGTGGGCTCCCCACATCCCAACTGAAACAATTCATCTCCCTATAATTAATATCTTTTTACAAGGCTAGTGAACAGAGTGAAAGTCACTCATTTGTATCTGACTCTTTGTAGCCCCACGGACTATACAGTCCATGTATTGACTGTACAGTCCATGGAATTCTCCAGGCCAGAGTAACGGAGTGGGAGCCTTTCCCTTCTCCAGGGGATCTTCCCAACCTAGGGATCGAACCCAGGTCTCCTGCATTGCAGGCAGATTCTTTACCATCTGAGCCACCAGGGAAGCCCAAAGAACCTAAAGGTATGAAAAATACTATCTTTCCTAAGAGAGTTATAAGATTTCTGTCTTCACTTTCACCATTTCTTGTTTGGACCAATTTAGACTGAGTGAGAGAGTGAGTGAGTGGAGGGAAAGTCCCTCAATCATGTCCAACTCTTTGCGACTCCATGAACTGAACTATACAGTCCATGGAACTCTCCAGGCCAAAATACTGGATGAGTAGTCTTTCCCTTCTCCAGGGGATCTTCCCAGCCCAGGGATCAAACCCAGGTCTCCCACACTGCAGGCAGATTCTTTACCAGCTGAGCCACCAGGGAATCCCTATAAGGCTGGAGGGAATGTGTTGACTTTGAAGTTCTTCCTGTGAACTTTAGGGTAATGTACGCCTCAGTTTTCTTTGAGAGGGGGAATGGAGTACTGTTTTCTGTGTTATGTTACTTATAGTAACTAGTAGGGACACTAACTAGCCAATATCTTCTCTAAGACATAAGATGACTCATACTGATAGAATAGCTTGCCTATCAAGGCATTCATTTTCAGTCTCTGAGAGCAAGCGAATGCACACAGAGATCACCAGTAACAGTTCATCCTCTTTAGCAAACACTCTGCTGCATCATGTATGTATAGAAGACAAGATGCAATTAAGAAAAGCTGAATTCAGAATTGTGAATTTGATTCAGCCCAGTTATTAGCTAGATGTATGTCTTTGAGCTAAAATTCATCATGTTCATGCTTTTGTTTCTTCATCTGTAAAATAAGACTGTTGGACTAAAAGAGTGTAAGATCTGACCACCACCAAAACCCTTGTCAGAAGTTTTATGGAAAATCTTTTGCAAAAATGGTCTTGTCAGTAAAATGGAAATGCCACCAATCAATCTGATGCTTATATGCTCATTTATAATTAATTTATGTAAGACTCTGAGCAGTCTTTGAAATAAATTTTTTATCTTTGAAAAGAGAGATATTTATAACCTGGACTGACTTTCTTATATGACAGAAACTGTAAAGTATTATATGAACGCATAGTTTTTTGTTACTACTGATTCTTCTGGGAATAAGTTTTAGAGCAGGTGAGATGACTGCTAGCCCAATAAGTCAGCAAGGAGAGAGAAGGAAACAGATTCAGTCTGGGGTCCGTTTTAATCACTTATTCTCATTTTAGGCAGGACCTTCTTCCGTCATGATTATTGCCACCTGCAGCTAATGTCGCCAGCAGGTAACAGTTGCAGAGTGCTTATTATATGCCAGGCATCGTTCAAAGCACATTACACTTAATCCTCATGCAAACTAGTTGGGAGACAGATTTTAGGTCCTAGCACTAGCTGTAAAGTGGTCCGTTTGGATTCCAGTTCAGGTTGTTTGAGTCCAGTCTAGACTCCCAGCCATTCTGCTTCTACCTCCGGATTGCCCTGCTTTATCTCTGTTTTACATGATCTTTGTATGCTTTCTACCTCCAATTTCCATCTCTATGCACAAATTCTCACTTCATGAAACTCCTATTTTTTTTAAAAATCATCAGTTTCAAGGTTAAAAAGTTGGTGGTTTAGTTTATTGCTTATGCATTTCTTCTAAGAAATCCAATTTAACTAAATCCAATTTGACTGAAGACACCTAAGCCCATGTGGAAGTTGCCTCACTTGGATGTTATGGGTTTTGAAAATAGAGCATATAAAACTTCATTAAAGTCATTGGGTATAACTCAATCTATATTTTAACATAGATTTTTAACACAGTACTTTTTTTTTTTAATCAGTGATTCTTAAATTTGGGGGTGATACAGAATCCTTCCGAAAGTTGAGCCTGTGAAATCTCTATGCCAAAAGAAAGAAATGTATATTGACACAATCTTTTCAAACACTTCAGGGAAGTTGCGGCAGTCTGACGCCTTCCCTAGGGCCATGGGTTAAGAACACCTGATCCATGGTTGAGCTTTATTTATTCACACGTGGTAACTTGAGTAATGCGGTAAGCTTATTGTATTTCCTTCTGAGACATTTAAAAAGAGAATGAGTAAATGGAATAAAAGGCAGTGTACACTCTGGGATTTTAAAGGACACCTAGCACCTTTCCTCCTTTAGTCTCTGACCTTCCTTTACTGTCCTTCTTTATAGCGGGTCTGCCTGACTGAGTCACAGGGGCTAGAAGGGCCCAGCGCTAATTATGTCTGGAAGTAAAGGTCGGAGTCTAACCCTGAATTTTCTATATTTGGCCTAAAGACATTTGAAAGAAACAAAAGACCCACTGCAGTTAAAGAAGGGTCAAGGAAAGAACAGTTAGTTAAATGATTAAATCAGAAAGCAGTTATTAAGTTAAAAACCATTGCTGGGGAGACCCATAGAACCCTGAGCCATTAAATCTGAGAGCTTGGATACATAAGTCATAAGGCCAATGCTACTCCTGAAATGGTGGGTAGGAAAAGTAATTGTGTATACTTCATTTGGAATATATCATACTCTTGCCAAAATACTTTAACTTTCATTAAACTCTCAGGAAAACATGAATACCACATTTTAGATCTGTGGCATATTTAAACTTCTAGTTTATATTTCAGATGAAGTTAGTGCTTCAAGATGACAGACTCACATGAATAAACATATTTGGTTAATTAAATGAGTTTCTAAGTAATCCATCTGCTATTTGGTAATATGAGCACAACTCCACTTCATGTTGTTTTATTAAGGATAAGTGATTTGAGGTTTTTTCCATCTCTAAAAAATGAGCATAAATAGATTTTATTTATTAAAGCATACAGTCAGTGAAACTCCGATTTAATCATTCATTGCTAGGTTAAAAAAATCTTTAATTGAATAGTGCTGTTTTCAACAGACTAGACTTACCTGCTTGAACTTGAACATAGTATATGTCAGTTTGTATGTTTGGCCATGAAATAGAATCATTACTGTGAAATAACTAGATGACACTAACCTTGGGGACCTTTTAAGTAAAGCAGCTGAGTGATAGTAGAAAGCCCAGTGCTTTTGTATCCTGTATATTAAATATTGGTTCATGTGAATAAACTTCTGTATGAGAAGTTTCCCTGCTAAGGGAAAGCTGTTTCCCATATTTCTTTCGTTAATCCTACTTATTCATCATTAGTTAGTTAGTTAGTTAAGTCGCTCAGTCGTGTCTGACTCTTTGTGACCTCGTGGACTGTAGCCCACCAGGCTTCTCTGTCCATGGGATTCTCCAGGCAAGAATACTGGAGTGGGTTGCCATTTCCTTCTCCATATTCATCATTAGTCAGCTTTTATTTCAATATTGCTTTGTGCGGAGGGGCCCTGTCTCTGACACTGAAGAACCCAGCTTGTGGTGGTGGTTTAGTTGCTAAGTCATATCCAGCTCTTGCAACCCCCTGGACTGTAGCCTGCCAGGCCCCTCTATCCATAGGATTTTCCAGGCAAGGATGCTGGAGTGGGTTGCCATTTCCTTCAGAAGCTTGAAATTTATCTCGATAGGCAACTTGATATCTCACATCTACTGAATATTTCTAGGTACTGAGTATTCTGCTAGGAATATTCATATTTTCTTTAAACTCCAATGGAAAATTTCAAAGTATGTGTATTATTTCCCCCTGTTTAACAGAGGAATGATCTGTGCCTTAGAGACCTTAAGTAATTTGCCCAAGTCACTTAAAATAAGTGGCAGAGCCAGGGTTCAAACCTGGATGCCCTTGACTCCAGAATCTCCCTTATTTACTATACCATGATCTGACCTTTAACCAAGAAGCTGATTCTAGAAACAGTGGGTCATTGATAAAAGAAACCAGGCTGTGAGAAATGTAATGAGAAATGAAATCAAAGTACTACTTAGAGCTTACCCGGTGGCCCAGTGGTTAGGAGTCAGCCTTCCCGTGCAGGGGGCGCGTGTTCAGTCCCTGGTCCCGGAGCTAAGACCCTCCCAAGCCACGCCTCAGGGCCCACAACTACTGAGCCCACACACCACCACAAAGATCCTGTGTGCCGCAGCTAAGAGCAGACACAGCCAAATAAATGCACATTTCTTTTTAAAGAAATACTACGACTGGGAACACAGGGAATGGGTCTTAGGATCAGTGCAGAGATCAAAGCAGGGAACTTGGCCCAGATGTTACTATTTCCAGAAGAAACATCTTCCTTTTTAACTGGAGTACACTTAGAGGATACCTTTAATCCATAGGACACACAAAATTTACATGTTATGCATTATTAGCTTACATTAACCACTGCTTTTTCCCAAGTTGTTGTGTGTATGTGAATGCTGCTTTTCGTTATGTAGATTCTAAACTCATTGAAAGCAAGAATTGCCTCCCTTACTGTCAATGCTATTCCACACAGCCCTAACTGGATGCTCTATAGTGTTGATGCTCGAAAAGAAATTGTCCATGCAGGCACACTCTCCCTGGCAACAGAGCCAACGCCAAGTCCAATACCTATCTCTCACAAAGAAATAAATCAAACGCTGTCAATATAAACAAACAGACTTTCATTTATATTGAAAGTGTGCCTGCATCATAATCATATTTAGTTAGTTTGTAAATGTGGCCCCATATCCACAGGACAGGAAGAGACCAAGGAGAGAGGTAGACCACTCCAGATTGGTAGGTAGCGAGTTTATTAAGTAAGGGAGATTACTTACGAGCCTTGCCATTGGTGGCCTCCGGAGAGTAGATCTTCATCATCAGAACCTTTGAACTTGTATGAGGGACTTAACTGGACTCAGTCACGTGTGCAGTCTGAATAGTCTCAATGCTGCATGCCTGTCTCAAGGCTGTCTTGGGGCAGCTTCTGGGGATATGGAAGGCATATTCCAAAGACAGAGGAGGACGTGGGGAGCCTCCAGTAGGCCAGAGGCAGCTCTTAGTTCAACTGGTGATCTCTTGATGAACTCCCCCAATATTAACATTAGATGTGAAGGGGACTGGAATGCTTCCTCAAGACTGAAAATGTTTTTAAAAATTCAGAATATGCTGTGATTATGTGTATCTGTGAAGAGTTTCAAATCACAGAACTATGTGAGGATCACTTGGTCTATAATCCTGGCTTTTAACTGGACCCATGACATTTCTGTTGAAAAAATTATGAAACATTGTCTGATATTTGCTAGCGAGAACTGAGAAATATGTAATAGTCTTCAATATGTAGTAAATGTAACTCTGTGGAACTCGGAAAGTATTTGGGCAGTTTTACATTAACAGATGCTTGCTCCTTGGAATAAAAGCTATGACAAACGTAGCATATTAAAAAGCACAAACATCTCTTTGCTGATAAAGGTCTGTATAGAGAAAGCTATGGCTTTTTCAGTACTCATGTACGGATGTGAGAGTTGGACCACAGAGAAGGGTGAACACCGAGGAACTGATGCTTTTTTTTTTTTTAATTTTTATTTTAACTTTAGTTTACTTTACAATACTGTATTGCTTTTGCCAAACATTAACATGAATTCACCATGAGTGTACATGCATTCCCAAACATGAATCTGATGCTTTTCAACTGTGGTGTTGGAGAAGACTTGAGAGTCCCTTGGACTGCAAGGAAATCAAAGCGGTCAATCCTAAAGGAAATCAGTCCTGAATATTGATTGAAAGGACTGATGCTGAAGCTGAAACTCCAATACTTTGGCCACCTGATGCAAAGAGCTGACTCACTGGAAAAGACCCTGATACTGGGAAAGATTGAAGGCGGGAGGAGAAGGGGGTGACAGAGGTTGAGAACGTTGGATGACATCACCAACTTAATGGACATGAGTTTGAGCAAACGGTGGGAAATAGTGCAGGACAGGGAAGCCTGGCATGCTGCAGTTCATGGGGTTGCAAAGAGTCGGACACAACTTAGAGATGGGTCCGTGATTCACTGGAAAGTTGATTCAGTTTTCTCATCTGTAAAATGATTTTCTAGTATATGGTTAAATCAATGCAATTAAAGAAATATAGCATAGTTTCTTACAAAAGCACTTTGAAATCTGAGATAAAAGCTATTTCAGAAGTTCAAATTGTCATTAAATATCCATCAAGGTTTAAATTGATGATGGGGATCACTTCTTTATTTGCCCATAAGTGAAATTTGATCCTCATAGATCAAAGTCTGGAGAAGTAAATGAATGATAACTTCCAGGTTTCCTCCCCCACTCCAATCATTCTTTGTATGATTTGATACCCATGCAGCAAAATAACCTAGAATTTTAAAATTTCTTGACTTAGGAAGTCTCTTTAGCACTGTTTCATGCTAGAATTTTGAAAGATTTAATATACTCTAGATAAGACAATGAACCAGAATATGACATTTTTAAGGTTATAATCTAAAACTGAGCATATACATTAACCACACTAAAATATTTTGGAGAAAAAAATTTAAATGGTCATATCCTAGTACAGAACTTATTTCATCTTTAACATATTTGAAAATAAGGAAGTTAGAATCATTTTGGTGAAGCTGATATTTTTAGATGGAGTAGAGAGGGAACCAGCCAGGTATTTCCACAGGCATTATTGAAGCTTTATAAGGCTAGGAGACATTTAACACTTACAAGCTGTTACCTGGGTGACCTCCAGTGAACTTCTCTGGCTCTCATAAGCTTTAGTTGGAGAACTGCCTGGTTTAAATGTGACATGTGTAGTGATTGTTTTATTTTCTGCTGCCACTGGACTTTCCTTTCTAGACTTGATTGAATGTGTACTCTTTAAGCACTTTCCGGTGCTAACAGTTTCTAAGGATTTTAGGTAAAGAGAGGTTCAATAATTTTATGTTCTACTTTAACTGTAGCACACACTGGAAACCCCATATTGACTAAAGAATTAACAATTTTATACCTATATTGGGTTAAGTAATGGCTCAGCTTTGAGCTGGATGTATATATCCCTGTTATTTCAATGAATCATTATAGAATCTATTCACTCTTTTTGGTCTATTGATTCCAGTTCTTTGTTTCTATTTCTTAAGATTGTTTTGGCTATTTAGGAACTTTTGTGTTTCCATATAAGATTTAAATGATTTGTTTTAGTTCTCTGAGACTAAATATCACATCTGGTATTTTGATAGGGATTATATTGAGTCTGTAGGTTGCCTTAGATAGTATGGTCATTTGTACTATATTAATTCTTTCAATCCATGGAGCACAGTGTATCTTGCCATCATTTTGTGTCTTTTTCAATTTCTTTCCTTCCCATGTAGGTCACCACAGAGTGTTGAGTAAGAGTACCCATTTCTATACAGTGGGTTCTTATTAGTTATCTATTTTATACATAGTATTGTATATGTCATTCCCAATCTCCCAATTAATCCCACCATCCATCCCCCCTTGGTATCCATACATTTGTTCTCTGCATCTGGGTCTCTATTTCTACTTTGCAAATAAGTTCATCTGTACCATTTTTCTAGATTCCACTTGTAAATGATATAATGCAATATTTGTTTTTCACTTTTTGACTAAGTTCACTCTGTATGAGAGTCTCTAGGTCCAACCACATCTCTGCAAATGGCAGAATTTCATTCCTTTTTATGGCTGAGCAATATTCCATTGTGCATATGTACCTGATCTTCTTTATCCATTCCTCTGTTGATGGACATTTAGCTTGCTTCCATGTCTGGGCTATTGTAAACAGTGTTGCAGTGAATATTGGCATACATGTACCTTTTTGAATTATGATTTCCTCTTGGTTCAGTTCAGTTCAGTCACTCAGTCGTGTCCGACTATTTGCGACCTGGTTCTAGGTGAGTTATTACACCATCATGGGTATCTGGGTGGTAAAGGCCTTTGTTTTTTTTTTTTTTTTTGGTACAGTTCTCTGTATTCTTGCTACCTCTTCTTAATATCTTCTGCTTGTGTTGGGTCCATACCATTTTTGTCCTTTATTGTGCCCATCTTTGCATGAAATGTTCTCTTTGGTATCTTATGGTATCTCTAATTTTCGGGAAGAGATCTCTTGTTTGTCTCATTCTATTGTTTTCCTCTATTTCTTTGCATTGTTCACTTAGGAAAGTTTTTTTTTTTTTCCCCTCTCCTTGCTTTTCTTTTGAACTCTGCATTCAGATGGGTATATCTNATATCTTTCCTTTTCTCCTTTTCCTTTAACTTCTCTTCTTTTCTCAGCTATTTGTAAAGATTACAGACAACCATTTTGCTTTTTTGCATCTTTCTGCATTTTTTTTTGTTGCTGCAATGGTAGATGGGATTGTTTCCTTATTTTCTTTCTCATCTTTTGTTGTTAGTGTAGGAATGCAGGAGATTTTGGTGTATTAATTCTTTATCCTGCAGCTTTACCGTATATATTGATGAGCTCTGATAGTTTACTGAAGGCATCTTTATGATTTTCTATGTACAGGAGAATGTCATCTGCAAACAATGTCAGTTTTCCTTCTTTTCCAATATGAGTTCTTTTAAAATTTTTTCTTTTGCTTCTCTGATTGTTGTGGCTAAGACTTCCAAAGCTGTTTTTAATAATAGTGGTGAGAGTGGACATCCCTGTCTTGTTCCTGATCTTAGAGGAAATATTTTCACCTTTTACCATTGATAATGATATTTTCT
>SJYQ01000851.1:0-24895 GCA_006410935.1 Redunca redunca | reverse complement strand
GTATAACCCCTGATATTCATTTAAAATATATTGTTTTAAACAATCTTTAAAATGATGTGGGATATCATATGTTATACACTAAAAGAATTGCTTTTAACCAGAGTTTGCCTCTGAATTTTATATATTTATTAGGTCTTTTAAAACCATAATTGCAGAAAAGTTAAATACTACAGAAATAGTCTTCTGTTTCAATGTTTTACCCACAAATTCCACTCATAAGAAGCAAACACGTTGAATGATTTTTTGGAAACGTACAAATTTGACATGCACATGCAAGCATAGCATCTAGCTGTGTATGTCCTTGTGTTTTTAGTAATAGCTTGCATTCACCCCTTCCTATCTATTCATATGGGTCCACTTGATTCTTCTTTATTAATACATAATATTCTACTATAATCATTTGTCTAGTCATTCAATATTTATTGAGTACCTAATCCATACTAGGGACTTCTGCAGTTTAATAGGAAATTCATGGTCTCTACCCTAATGGAACCTAGAGTCTGGAGGGTGAAAGGCATGCAAATTAAATACCTATTTTGGAATATACTTTAGAGGAATCAAATAGGTTATACAGATATAAAGTAATAGGAGAGATGTATTTATTTAGGATGATTTGGAAAGGATTCCCTCTGAGGAGATGCCATTTGAGCTGAGACCCACCTGGAACACTGAAAGGAAGCAGTGAGACACTCAGAGAAGGTCAAAGTCTCTTTTCCACATTATTCTATTGATATAACGGAGAAGGCGATGGCACCCCACTCCAGTACTTTTGCCTGGAAAATCCAATGGACAGAGGAGCCTGGTAGGCTGCAGTCCATGGGGTCGCGAAGAGTCAGACACGAATGAGTGACTTCACTTTCACTTTTCACTTTCATGCATTGGAGAAGGAAATGGCAACCCACTCCAGTGTTCTTGCCTGGAGAACCCCAGGAATGGCGGATCCTGCTGGGCTGCCATCTATGGGGTCTTACAGAGTCGGACACGACTGATGTGACTTAGCAGCAGCAGCTATTGACATATTACGCCACAGTTTAATTCATTTCATTCTCTAGTTAGAAGTTTTCTTTCTTTCTTTTCTTTTTCTAGTAGAGAAATACTGTTATAAATATTTGTCCACAACTATCCTGGTATACATGCACAAAAATTTATATTTAAGGGATATATGCAGAAATAAATGTGCCGTATAGATATTTATATCTACTTTATTCCAAATAATTCCCCAGCATACTATGTATATTTAAATGCCTTTAACAGTATGGAGGCAGGCCTGTTTTGTTAAGAACTTTGCCAGTAATTTGTAATGTATTTTTTCTTAGGTTTTATTACTCTTAAGGGATATGACGTGAAATAATTCCCTCGCAGCTCCAGTGGCGCCTCTGACTCTTCCTGCTTCCTAGTATCTCCTCTTCCTCTGCCGATATCTCTCCTTTGGCTCCTAGTGTTGATGCTTCATCCTCCTCTTTTGTGGTCTCTCTTCCCCTCTGCATCCTACTAATTCCCCTCTCTCTGTCCCACTGTACGTGCATGCTAAGTTTCTTCCGTCATGTCCAACTCTTTGCGACCCTATGGACTGTGGCCCGCCAGGCGCCTCTGTCCATGGAATTCTCCAGGCAAGAGTGCTGCAGTGGGCTGCCAGGCCCTGCGTCTCCCCGACCCAGGGATCAAATCTGTATCTCCTGCATTGCAGGCAGGCTGTTTACTTCTGAGCCACCAGGGAAGCCTCTCTGTCCCACAGTTGCCCTCGAAATGCACAGCCCTTATAATTGTGTTATTCGAGTTATATTAGTGTTCATATTTCCAGGGAGTGTAGGATGACAAAGGTGTAGCTTACTTGCCACCTTGCCATAGAGAAGTCAGTTAAGGGTGAGGGAATGCAGACTCTGTTGATATGTATAACACTTGATCCATTAGGAAAACTAATCCGTGGATTTGTAAAGTGCAGACAAGCTAGCAATTTGCATAGATAAATCAATTAGGGACGTCCTCAGGACAGATGAAAAACTACCATTGATGCCTATTGCAGACTTTGCGCTAGCGTCTTGAAAGTGTTTTAAACATATTTTATAAGACATAGGAGGTGAGAGGAATCGAGCAAGTAGAAAGCAGAGTTTATGGTAGAGAGTGGGTATAGCTCAAAGAACGTATACTTAAGAGGAGGAGATACCAAAGGCAAGGAAGATGAGGAATTGATTACCCTAGGCATTTTGGTATATTCAGAACAATAGTGGTATGGGGCTGGTGTGAACTTAGGCAGAGCCCAGGAAACATATTCTCTGTTCCATAAATATACCACTTTGGATAATATCCAGGGAGTATATAGGTCTTTAGACAGAGTTGAATTTGCAGAAACAGATGCGTATGAACTTTTGAAGTTCATTAAATGCAAGGATAACAAGTTTTAAACCAGTACAGGAAGTAAATGATAGCAATCATAATGTCTTGAACAGGAAAGTTAAAAAAAGAAAATGATATTTTAGGATAATTAATCTTTCAGTCCTAAATAGGATAGATTAAGATGGAAAGAAATGGAGCCAGGAAATGAATGAGGCAATTAGGAAAGTGTCACAATATTCAAGTACAAGTAAGGAAAGCCTGGCCTAGGGAGGTGAACTTGAAGATGGAAAGGGGACAGAGGAGCCTTTGCATAAAAAAGTTAAAATATTCTGCAAGTTGTGTTTAAATTCTGTTGCCATTACCTTGTAAGGTTTGGTAGCCCTATGCAGGCTTACCTATAGTGTCCACATAAGATTCTATCAGGATATCTGCTGTTTCTCTGATGACTCAACTATGAACTCCTTGATGGCAAACACTTTGCTATTTCTGTGTATCCTACTGCCTACCATTCTTTACAAAAACAAAGACCAAAGAACCCAAATATGTACCAACCTTAAATAAGATAATAGTAATAATCATGATAATGATACCTGTAACATACTTTACAGCTTTGCAGAGTTGTGTCTACCTCTGAAAGATATTATTAATTCATTTCCTAATCCATATCCTCAGCTACAGTCAGAATTGCATTTACTAACTGTCCCATTTGTGCTCATGTTCGCTTCAATTCATTGTTTGTGCAGCAGTCATAATGATATTTTTTCTAGTACAAATTTGATTGTAAAACTAAAAGGCTTAAAACCCTATTCTGCTTTTCAAATTAAAACCCTACACAAGTTTTTGCATAATCTTATAACTCCTTATTGCAAAATTCAGACTAAAATTGAAAAAAGTAGGGAAAACGACTAGACCATCATGGTATGATCTAAATCAAATTCCTTGCGATTATACAGTGGAAGTGACAAATAGATTCAAGGGATTACATCTCATAGACAGAGTGCCTGAAGAACTATGGATGGATGTTCGTGACATTGTACAGGAGGCAGTGATCAAGACCATCCCTAAGAAAAAGAAATGCAAAAATGCAAAATGGTTGTCTGAGGAGGCCTTATAAATAGCTGAGAAAAGAAGAGAAGATAAAGGCAAAGGAGAAAAGGAAAGATATACCCATCTGAATGCAGAGTTCCAAAGAACAGCAAGGAGAGATAAGAAAGTCTTTTTCAGTGATCAATGCAAATAAATAGAGGAAAACAATAGAATGGGAAAGACTAGAGATCTCCTCAAGAAAATTAGTGATACCTAGTGAACGTTTCATGCAAAGATGGGCTCAATAAAGGACAGAAATGGTATGGACCTAACAGAAGCAGAAGATATTAAGAAGAGGTGGCAAGAATACACAGAACTGTACAAAAAAAATCCTCATGAAACAGATAATCACGATGGTGTGATCACTCACCTGGAGCCAGACATCCTGGAATGCAAAGTCAAGTGGGCCTTAGGAAGCATCACTACGAACAAAGCTAGTGCAGGTGATGGAATTCCAGTTGAGCTATTTCAAATCCTGAAAGATGATGCTGTGAAAGTGCTGTACTCAATAAGCCAGCAAATTTGGAAAACTCAGCAGTGGCCACAGGACTGGAAAAGAACAGTTTTCATTCCAATCCCAAAGAAAGGCAATGTCAAAGAATGCTCAAACTACTGCACAATTGCACTCATCTCACATGCTAGTAAAGTAATGCTCAAAATTCTCCAAGCCAGGCTTCAATAGTATGTGAACTGTGAACTTCTAGATATACAAGCTGGATTTAGAAAAGGCAGAGGAGCCAGAGATCAAATTGCCAACATCCACTGGATCATCGAAAAAGCAAGAGAATTCCAGAAAAATATTTACTTCTGCTTTATTGACTGTGTCAAAGCCTTTGACTGTGTAGATCACAATAAACTGTGGAAAATTCATAGACAGATGGGACTACCAGACCACCTTATATGCCTCCTGAGAAATCTGTATGCAGGCCAAGAAGCAACTGTTAGAACCAGACATGGAACAACAGACTGGTTCCAAATTGGGAAAGGAGTACATCAAGGCTGTATATTGTCACCCTCCTTATTTAACTTCTATGCAGAGTACATCATGAGAAACGCTGGTCTGGATGAAGCACAGGCTAGAATCAATACTGCTGGGAGAAATAGCAATAACCCCAGATATGCAAATGACACCATCCTTATGGCAGAAAATGAAAAAGAACTAAAGAGCCTCTTGATGAGAAAGAGGAGAGTGAAAAAGTTGGCTTAAAACTCAACATTCAGAAAACTAACATCATGGAATCCAGTCCCATCACTTCTTGGAAAATAAATGGGAAAACAATGGAAACAGTGATAGGCTTTATTTTTTTGGGCTCCAGAATCACTGCAGATGGTGACTGCAGCCATGAAATTAAATGATGCTTACTCTTTGGAATAAAAGCTATGACAATCCTAGACAACATATTAAAAAGCAGAAACATTACTTTGCCAAAAAAAGTCCATTTAGTGTAAGTTATAGTTTTTCTGGTAGTCATGTATGGATGTGAGAGTTGGACTATAAAGAAAGCTGAGTGCTGAAGAATTGATGCTTTTGAACTGTGGTGTTGGAGAAGACTCCTGAGAGTCCTTTGGACTGCAAGGAGATCCAACCAGTCAATCTTAAAGGAAATCAGTCCTGAATATTCATTGGAAGGACTGATGCTGAAGCTGAATCTCCAATACCTTGGCCACCTGATGTGAAGGACAGACTCATGGAAAAGACCCTGATGCTGGGAAAGATTGAAGGCGGGAGGAGAAGGGCACGACAGAGGATGAGATGGTTAGATGGCATCACCGACTCAATGGACATGAGTTTGAACAAGTTCCAGGAGTTGGTGATGGACAGAGAAGTCTGGCATGCTGTAGTCCATGTGGTCACAAGGAGTCAGACAGGACTGAGTGACTGAAGTGAACTGACGCCAGTTGTTGAACAATCTTATGATATAACTTTTTTAGATTCACTCTCTCTCAGCCAGCGTAACTTTCTTTCAGTTTCTTGAAAACTCAGAGCTCTAGTTATCTACTGCAATGAAGCATTCTACCCCCAAACTTCATGGCTTAAGACAAAGACATGAATTTTGCTCACAAATTAGTAATTTGGGCAAGGCTTAGCAAGGGGAGTTTGTCTCTGAGAGCTACTCATAGGCTAGGAGCAGCAATCACTTGAAAGCATGTTATTCAGTTCTTGGCAATCAATGCTGACTGATTGGCTGAGGCTTTAGAGGAAGCTGTCACTGAGAACATCTGTGTGTGGCCTTTACACCTAGCCTGTGCTTCCTCACAGTATGGAGCCTAGATTCTCAGATTGAGTCTCCCAAAAGAGAACCAGGCAGAAACTGCATTACCTTTTCTAACATAGCCTCAAAAGTCCGGCAGCACCCCTTCCGTCATATACTGTTCATCAAAAGCATGTACAAGGACATGCCCATAAGCATGTGGAGGGGAAATTGGACTCGTTTTGATGGGACAGATCTCAAATAACGTTTACACATGTTACGGCCACTTCTCAAGCATCTGGGCACTTGTACCTGTTTATCTGTCTCCTTAATAGGAGCCTCTCTTTTTTTTCTAATTTTACATTTCAAATTTCAGTTGAGCTATCAATTTACTCCATGTGGCTTCTTATCTTGACATTTAAATTCGATCCTTTAGTTAGACTTTTACAATACTCCATTCTTTTAAAGCCCTTGTTACAGTCTGAAAGGAGATGTTTACTTAATGCTTGCCTTCCCAGCCATCAGCCCGTAAATTCCATTAGACCAAGGATTACTCATGGATTAGTCACTGAAATGACCTCAAACCCTAGTCAAAAACCTATACATTATGGTTTTTCAGTAAATATTAATACTCGCTGAATTAACCTACAACGGAAGAGGTTTGCTTGTTTTAAAACCCTTATTCTTTGGAGGAACCTAGAACAGGGCCTTTAGCCCTTGAGCAATTTTTATTAACTCATTAACCCTAAAGCATGTGTATTTTTAGAACACAGACAACCTTATTTTGAAAAAAAAAGTTTCTAATGTCACAAACCATTTGACCTTTTAATTTTCTTAATTATAGCAAATGTTAAACTCTTTCAACCTTCAGTGCTATGTTACTCCCCTTAAAAAAAAATTTACATTTGCAGGAACTATGTACCCTTAGGGGCAAAGGATGCTTTCAGATTCTGAAGCACAGGATTGTCCCTGGAGAGAGAAAGCTGTTTTGTGAGAGCCCCCAGTATTGAAAGTGGAATACATGATTGTTGTTGTTTTTAAATATTATTGCTCTGTTCACTCTATTTTCTGGGGTTATATCATGAGAATCAAACCTCATTAACTCATCTCTGCTACATCAAACTGACTTTATGTTGAGTGCTTCCAAAATTAAAATATCAAAGTAGATTGGCAATATCAAACCTCTCTTCTTACCACGTGGCAGAGATCAGAGAGACAGAAGATACCTCTCCTTTGTCTTTGGAACATTGTGATGTTTTGAAGGAAAACTTAAAACTTTTATTTTTACAAGATTTTATTTTCAAACGTCTAGAGAATCATAATTTCTAGCCTGCTGCTCACACTTTCTCTTTGGAACTGGTAGCATATAGGTTGTTGGGCAGATGCTTGTGTGGCTGTGTGCTAAGTCACTTCAGGTGTCCGACTCCTTGTGACCCCATGGACTGCAGCCCTCCAGGCTCCTCTGTCCATGGGATTCTCCAGGCAAGAATACTGGAGGCGGTTGCCACACCCTCCTCCAGGGGATCTTCCCAACCAAGGAGTCAAACCCACATCTCTTATGTCTCTTCTTGACCACCGGTGCCGCCTGGGAAGCCTGTTGGGCAGACAGGTGATGCTTACTGTGCTTATCATTTGCTTTTTATGCTTTTTTTTTTTTTCAGTGAAATGGCCCATCTTCCCACTGATGGGATTCCACTGTGTGAAGCTAGACAGCAATTTCTCACTTAGAATGACCACTGTAGATCATGTTTAATCCTAGATAATAAAGGTTAGATTTGCCAGTCTCCTTGGCTTTCAGCAGTTGTTAAGCTCAAGAGCCATTTTAGATTCTTGCTGAGACTTGTATTCCTGAATATCACCGACCTGCTCCAAGGTAGCCCTGAGCAAGTTTATTAACTCTTCTGAATCTATTTGCTTACCTGTAAGATGAAGATAATAATACCATCCGCACAAGCTTATAATAGTTGCATGCTCTAATATAGCAAGAGAGATGAGCACACTGCCTGAATTAGTAAATGCTAACTTGGAAGGACTGATGCTGAAGCTGAAACTCCAGTACTTTGGCCACCTCATGCGAAGAGTTGACTCATGGAAAAGACTGATGCTGGGAGGGATTGGGGGCAGGAGAAGGGGATGACGGAGGATGAGATGGCTGGATGGCATCACTGACTCGATGGACGTTGAGTCTGAGTGAACTCCGGGAGTTGGTGAAGGACAGGGAGGCCTGGCGTGCTGCGATTCATGGGGTCACAAAGAGTCGGATACGGCTGAGCGACTGAACTGAACTGAACATTTATATGTTATTTACACTGGATATCGATGTTTTCCTAACAGCAATTTTCAAGTAGTAAAAAAGCACGTCCATACTGATGTTAATCTCCAGGTGTGGGGAGAAAAAGGTAGAATATGAACTGGCAATGATAAAAATCTAAAAACTGCGAAGGACTTTCCCAACAGTGATGCAAGTTGTCACTCACATTTCACCTTGTTCTGTGTTTCCTAGAGCTTATCTAGAGATGCCTGGAAGTTAATTTTTCTGTGAATGTGATAAACAAGTGTGCTGTTCACATTTGATGCTGTTAATGTTGAGTTTGAGGACTCTAATTGGGGCCTAGTTGTGTGTTTTAGGAGTGGGGAAGGGACAAATACTCAAGAAGTTAACCCATTGAGCAGGAGACAGCCAGACTATCTGTAGGGTTTCAATTGTGAAATCAATTGGGCTTTAATATATAGGTTAGCTATCCTTATTATTCTAATTACCCAAGGTCAGAAAATACCATAAACTGTTTTAGGTGTTACTCCTATCTGGTTAAATGGGAACATAAAGATGTATAAAACCACAGCTCCTGGGTAGTGATTATGATAAATGCAGTGAGAGATTCAAATGGAATGCTATGTGGTATTGGTGGTAATCATAGAGTGGAGTCAGGAAGTTTTCTATGAAGAAATCTAATTTGAACTAAATTTTTAAATATGAAGAGAAATGTATTTTTGTATTTCATACATAGGAAAATTAAATGCAATGCCCAAAGGCAGAAAAGAACTTAGCTTGCTCCCGAAAACAAAACTCTGTGCCTGGAATGTCAAGAGAAGGTGTTATGAAAAGAAGCTAAATGGTTAACAATGGCTGCGCATGGACTTGTGGACAGTGGTATTCAGTTTGAATTTTATAATGAATTGGTGGATAACTGCTAAAAGGCTATAATCAAATGAATGATGTAAGTTGATCTACTTTTAAAAAGACAGCTCATGCTGTCACACACATTAGGATCACTTTTATAAACACAATAATAAGCAGAAAATAACAAGTATTAGAGAAGTTGTGGAGAAATAAAGCCCTTTGTGCATTACTGGCAGTGTCTTGCTGTTCATCCTGCCAACTACGCCAACTGTCTTGCTGTACCTCACTGCTCACTGAACCCAGGGTAGGCAAGGCCTGAGCTGGGGAGCTGGGAGAAGACTCAGGCAGCCATCAGAACTGCAGGCATGTGTATTCTCTCTGCGGGACAGCAGCTGGAGCAGCAGCAGACAGGCCGCCTTCTCTCCTCTCGTGGTTGACCCTGGGGACGCAGCTGTAACACAGCCTCGCCACCGTAATGCAGCCACAAGGTAGACCTAGCTTAGCCTCAAGGGCTTTTCAGGTGAAGCTTATATATGCTGGGTTCGATCCCTGCGTTGGGAAGGTCCCCAGGAGAAAAGAAAGGCTACCCACTCCAGTATTCTGGCCTGGAGAATTGATGGACTGTATAGACCATGGGGTTGCAAAGAGTCACTTTATATATGCTTATGGAACAAAAGTAGCTCTGGCCAGGCAAATACCTCATGACACACAGGCACAGGGGTGTAAGTGATCTCAGCTGTTACATAATCAATATTTACAAAACATGCCGTGAGAGAGGCTGACCACCGCCATCTTGGCTAATTTTCTCATTCCCTCCAGGTGGGAATGTAAAATAGTAAGGATTCTGGTGGCTCAGAAGGTAAAAAAAAAATCTACCTGCAATGTGGGAGACTGGGCTTCGATTCCTGGGTTGGGAAGATGCCTTGGAGAAAGTAATGGCTACCCGCTCCAGTATTCTTGCCTGGAAAATTCCATGGACAGAAGAGCCTGGCAGGCCTACAGTCCATGGGGTCTCAATGAGGCCGACAGGACTGAATGCCTAACACTTTCACTGAGGAAAACAGTAGGGCAGTTCCTCAAAAAATTATACCTAGTATTGACATATAATCCAGCAATTCTACTTCTAGATATAACCTCTAAGAATGGAAAGCTGAGATTAAAATAGATATTTGTACACCAATGTTTATAACACCATTATATATAATATTCAAAAGATGGAAGCAACCCAAATGTTCATCAGTAAATCAATGGGATAAACAAAATGTAGTAAATATATCCAATGCAATAGTATTCGACTTTAAAAACTGCATGTGTAATATTGCATGCTGTAACATGAGGAATGTTGAAAACATCCTAAATGAAATAAAGCAGACACAGAAGGGCAAAATCTGAATAATACCACTAATACCAGGTAGCTGCTGCTGCGTCACTTCAGTCGTGTCCGACTCTGTGCGACCCCATAGATGGCAGCCCACCAGGCTCCCCCATCCCTGGGATTCTCTAGGCAAGAACACTGGAGTGGGTTGCCATTTCCTTCTCCAGTGCATGAAAGTGAAAAGTGAAAGTGAAGTCACTCATTCGTGTCTGACTCTTCACGACCCAATGGACTGCAGCCCACCAGGCTCCTCCATCCATGGGATTTTCCAGGCAAGAGTACTGGAGAATACCAGGTAGCTAGAGGGGTCAAATTCATAGACAGAAAGTAGAATAGTGGCTATCAAGAAATGGGAGATGAGTATGTGGAGTTATTATTTAATACACACAGAATTTCAGTTTGTAATTATGAAATAGTGCTGGCGATGGTGGTGGTGATGGATGCATAACAATGTGAATGTATTTAATGTCCCCAAATCCTACAGGTAAATTTTAAATTACATCTCTTTTATTATAGTTAATAAAACATTTCTCACTAGTTGGGGAAGAGAGAGAATAGTAACCATATGTATAGCACAGAGGTGGGTTAGAAAATCTCATAATTTCTCATGGATGCCCTGGACTGAGAAGCGGCAGCAGAATTAAGAATTTCAATTTACTGTATAATTGGAGCGGAGGCATGATGATACATTGAGTATGAATGATGAGCAAAGGAGAATTAAGGATGATTCCTATTTTTTTATTTAAATAGCAAGTTGATTACAGAGTCTGGGCATTAGGCTTAGATCAGTTTTAAAGAGAGCTTCCCAAGTGGCTCAGTGATGAAGAATCTGTCTGCTAATGCAGGAAACATGAGTCTGATCCCTGGATTAGGAAGATCTCCTGGAGAAGGAAATGACAATCCATTCCGGTATTCTTGCTTGGGAAGCCCAGTGGACAGAGGATCCTGGCAGGTCACAGTCCATGGGGTCGCAAAAGAGTCAGACAGGACTTAAGTGTTAAATTGGTGTGTCATCAATGGGTAGATGGTATTTGAAGGACTAATTTTAGAAGAGATAACTCAGGAGACTGGAGATGCAGTTGACCAGAAATACTGACATTTATGGCAGTCTTATTATTGTAGAAAGTGCTGTGAAAAATTAATGATGTAAAAAGAAAGGATAATTCTCTGGCAAAGATGGTTACGGTATTTTTTTTTTTTTTAAACTACAAAACAGGAATGGCCATAAGTGAAATATTCTAGTATGGAAATAAGAATATTAATCGAGCAAATTGGACTGTGCAAGGCTGTTTTGTGGGCTTCTCAGATGGCGGTAGGGTTAAAGAACCTGCCTGCCAGTGCAGGAGATGTAAGGAACATGGATTCATCCCTGGATCAGGAAGACACCCTGGAAGAGAGCGTGATAACCCACGCCAGCATTCTTGCCTGGAGAATCCCGTAGACAGAGGAGTCCATAGGGTCACAAAGAGTTGGACACAACTGAAGTGACTTAGCATGCACACACACAAGGCTGTTTAGTACTGGCAATTAAATAAGCCCTCAGAAGTAGGAATTAGTCTTGCTGCTGCTGCTAAGTCACGTCAGTCGTGTCCGACTCTGTGCAGCCCCATAGACAGCAGCCCACCAGGCTCCCCCATCCCTGGGATTCTCCAGGCAAGAACACTGGAGTGGGTTGCCAGTTCCTTCTCCGATGCATGAAAGTGAAAAGTGAAAGTGAAGTCGCTCAGTCGTGTCTGACTCTTCGAGACCCCATGAACTGCAGCCCACCAGGCTCCTCCCTCCATGGGATTCTCCTGGCAAGAGTACTGGAGTGGGGTGCCATTGCCTTCTCCGAGGAATTAGTCTTATACTCATGCAACTTCATGCAACTACAGCTCCTTTCACGATGTAAAATGGAATGTTTTTAGTACAGAAAGTAAAAAAACTCAGTTATTGTAGATATGTTTTCAGACAGCCTGCCTTCTCATTTTGAAATGCGAATTGGATCTCCTCGGATTCCCTAGGGTCTAGACAGGCCACTGAGTCCCTTCTGTGGCAGAGAGGCCACCTTGAACACCAAAGTCAAGCTTATGTAGTCAGATCTCTGTTTGAATACTGACTACTCCTCTCTTATTTGTGTGTCCTTGGGTATGTTATTCAATCTTTCTGGTGTTTTATTCTGTCATTTATAAAATAGAGATGATGATGCTTAACTCGCAGAATTCTTGCGTGTACATGGCCTAGCGTATAGCAGGCAGTAAAAACCTGGCAGCAGTTGATATTATCAAGGTCTGTTGAGGCTGGGGCTGAAATTTCATTGCAACTTAAAAATGGATTCCATATAGCAAAATAACAAGAGGTCAAATTATGAATGTCCTGAAAGTTATTCTAAGGAGTTGATTCCACAGGATTTCAGTAGCTTCAATAGAGTGTGACAGAAACAAAAAGCTTGGGAATGGTCACAACCAGAATATAATATATAGACATTGGTAGACTCTGCTCTCATCTCTCAGGGTGAGTAAGTATATCACATCAGGGAGACTTTTAAGGCATTAGTTTCATTTTAAAAATTAGAGTAGTTTCCATGGCTGCTGCTACTGCTGCTAAGTCGCTTCAGTCGTGTCCGACTCTGTGCGACCCCATAGATGGCAGCCCACCAGGCTCCCCTGTCCCTGGGATTCTCCAGGCAAGAACGCTGGAGTGGGTTGCCATTTCCTTCTCCAGTAGTTTCCATAGATCATTATATTCCTCCATCAGTCATTTTTTTATCATTATCTTTGACCTGACTGGTGTTCATTTGTTGTTGTTTAGCTGCTAAGTCATGTCTGACTCTTTTGCAACCTCATGGACTAGCCCATCAGTTGCCTCTGTCCGTGGGATTTCCCACGCATGAATACTTAGGCAGATGGACATTTCCTTCTCCAGGGGATCTTATCAACCCAGGGATCGAACCCGTGTCTCCTACATTGGCAGGCGCATTCTTTACCCTGAGCCAGCAGGAAGCCCTAACTAAACATTTTATATGTTATAAAACAAACTCAAAATAGAAATATTAAGATGAGCTAAGGATGACAAAATGAATGATTTTTTGTATATGCTTTATTATTTTGAAAATATTGATTCAATACTTTGAAGTACAACAGTTTTAAGATCCATTTTATTTCTCATTTTTATTCAAGTATAGGTGACTTACAATATTAGTTTCAGGTGTATAAGATAATGATTTGATATTTTATAGATTATATACCATATAAAATTATTATAAAATGTTGACTGTATTCCCTGTATGGTATAGTACATCCTTGCAACTGACTTTTTTTAATGCATATGGTTTCCATCTCTGAATCTTCTTTGCCAATCTTGCTCCTCCCCGTGCCTCTCTCCCCTCTGGCAGCCACTGTTTTGTTCTCTATATATTTGAGTCTATTTCTGTTTTGTTATATTCATGCATCTGTCTTATTTTTTAGATTCCACATTAAGTAAAAATGTATGGTACTTGTCTTTCTTTGACTTACTTCAGTAAGCATAAGATCCATTTATTTCTGATCTTCTTAAAAATTGCCATGGCCCAAAAGACACCTCATAAATATCTGTAAATGTGGCAGGAAGAGCTATGTCATTAGCTAATTACAAATCATTAGGCTTATTCATCAGTTATGCAATGTTTTTTGGTAAAGTTCACATGGTGAATTCTCATCTTTCCTGCTATCTATCAGTCATTTCGAAAAACAAATCAGGTGTTGCATTTTCATATTTTTAACTGAAATTGGGCTTTTGGCAGGTTATTTCACAGGTGGAAAAATCTGTTCCTGGAATTTTAAAGTACAAAATTCTGAGACAATTTCAATAGCTAATGTATTTATATCTTTTGAGAATGAAGTCATGTGATAATGGAAACATTTCCAAACATGCATCTTTAAAATACTCTCTACATGGTTAATCTTTCTTTCCAAAGCTTTTTTTTTCCACCTGAATTGCTAATACATCACTTTCATCTTGATATGGGAGACTAAATTTATTTATATATATATACACACTCACAAAATAGCTATTGAGTAGATACTGCAGCTGGCCCTGGACCAGCACAGGCTTGAACTGCACAGGTCTGCTTACGTGTTCGTGTGCAATAAATGGCTCAGTTGTGTCCGACTCTGCAGCCCTGTGGACTGTAGCCCACCAGGCTCCTCTGCCCATGGGATCTTCCAGGCAAGAATCCAGGAGTGGGTTTTCATGCCCTCCGCCAGGGGACTTTCCCAACCCAGGGATCAAACTCACATCTCTTACATTTACCTGCACTGGCAGGCTGGTTCTTTACCACTAGCACTACCTGGGAAGCCCCTGCAGACATGCACATTTTCCTTTCAATGTGTTTTTAATTGGAGGATAATTGCGTTGTTGTGTTGATTCCTGCCACACACCAACATGAATCCGCCATCTGTGCGCCTATGTACCCTACCTCTGCAGCCTCCCTCCATCCTCCAAGCCCGTCCTGCCCTCTGTGTGGTCACGGGGCACCTAATCTAAGCTCCTTGACTCACACAGGACATTCCCCCTGCTGTTTGACATTATATATGGTCATGTATATATTTCAGTGCTGTGTTCTCAGTTCGTCCCCTTCTCTCCTTCCCCCACCGTGTCTATAAGTCTGTTGTCTAGGTCTGTTATCTCCAACGCTGCCCTGCAAATAGGGTCATCAGTACCATCTTTCTAGATTCCACGCTGCTAAAGCTGCTAAGTCGCTTCAGTCGTGTCCGACTCTGTGTGACCTCATAGATGGCAGCCCACCAGGCTCCCCCATCCCTGGGATTCTCTAGGCAAGAATACTGGAGTGGGTTGCCATTTCCTTCCCCAGTGCATAAAAGTGAAAAGTCAAAGTGAAGTCGTTCAGTCGTGTCCGACTCATAGCAACCCCATGGACGGCAGCCTGCCAGTCTCCTCCATCCATGGGATTTTCTAGGCAAGAGTACTGGAGTGGGGTGCCATTGCCTTCTCCCTAGATTCCATATATATGCCTTAATATACAATACTTGTCTTTCTCTTTCTAACTTGCTTCACTCTGTATAATGGGCTCTAGGTTCATCTGCCTCATTAGAACTGACTCAAATGTGTTCCTTTTTCTGGTTGAGTAATACGCCATTGTATACATCTACCACACTTCTTCATCCATTCATCTGTCTGTGGACATCTGGGTTGCTTCCATGTCCTAGTTATTGCAAATAGCACTGCAGTGAACATTGGAGTCCATGTGCCTTTTTCAGTTCTGGTTTTCTCAGCAGTAGTATGGGATTGCTGGGCCGTATGGTAGTTTTATTCCTAGGTTTTTAAAGAATCCCCATATTGTTCTCCATACTGGTTGTATCAGTTTGAATTCCCACCAACAGTGTAAGATGGTCCCGTTTTCTTCACACCTTCTCCAGAATTCATTGCTTGTGGACATTTTTGATGATGGACATTCTGACCCATGTGAGGTGATGCCTCATTGTGGTTTTGATTTGCATTTCTCTAATAGTGAGCAATGTTGAGCATCTTTTCATGTGTTTATTAGCCTTCTGTGTGTCTTCTTTGGAGACATGTCTGTTTAGGTCTTCAGCCCACTTTTCATTCGGGTTGCTTGTTTTTCTGCTACTGAGATACATGAGATGCTTGTAGTTTTGAAAGTTAATTCTTTGTCCCGTTGTTTCATTTGCTATTTTTTTTCTCCCATTCTGAAGGTTGTCTTTTCATCTTGTTTATTGTTTCCTTTACTGTGCAAGAGCTTTTAAGTTTAATTAGCTCCCATTTGTTTATTCTTGTTTTTATTTCCAATGATCTAGGAGGTGGATCATAGAGGATCTTACTGCGATTTATATCAAAGAGTGTTCTGCCTATGTGCTCTAAGAGAGTTATAGTTTCTGGTCTTACATATAGGACTTTAATCCATTTTGAAACTTTTTCAATGTATGTACTAGAAATTTTGGGGGGAATTTATGGTAATATGAGAAAAGAAAGCTTACAAATGAACAGCATAGCATAGAAATACCAAAATTAAGAAAAGATATGCCATGACTATATAAAATATATGTAAATATATACATAACACGCAAAATATGTATTATTCAACAGTTTATGTGGTCAGTAAATCTTCTGGTCATGTGCTCAGTTGCTCATTTGTGTCTGTCCTACTCTTTGTGACCCTATGGACTCCAGCCCACTAGGCTCCTCTGTCCAGGGGGTTTCCCAGGCAAGAATAATGGAGTGGGTTGCCATTTCCTTCTCCAGGGGATCTTCCTAACCCAGGGATGGAACCCATGTTTCCTGTGTCTCCTGTGTTGGCAGGCAGATTCTTTACCACTTAGCCACTGACCTCAGGATAATAGGCTATTAGTAGTTACATTTGGGGTTGTTAAGTGTTATAACAAAGAGTAACTAAAGAGCCTCTTGATGAGGGTGAAGAAGGAGAGTGAAAGAGCCAGGTTAAGACTAAGTATAAAAAACACTAAGATTACGGCCTGTGGCTCCATTACTGTATTTCAAATAGACTGGGGAAAGTTGGAAGTAGTGACAGATTTCCTCTTCTTGGGCTCCAAAATCACTGCGGGCAGCGACTATACCTTGAAATCCGAAGACAGTTGCTTCTTGGCAGGAAGGTGATGGCAAACCTAGACATTCTTGGAAAGCAGAGACGTGACTCCGCCGTCAAAGGCTTGTGCAATCTTCCCAGTGGTCACATACAGTTGTGAGAGCTGGACCGTAGAGAAGGCAGAACACCAAAGAATTGATGCCTTCAAACGGTGGTGCTGGAGAAGACTCCCGAAAGTCCCTTGGACAGCAAGGAGATCAAAGCAGTGAATCTTAAGGGAGATCAGCTCTAAATATTCACTGCAAGGACTGATGCTGAAGATGAAGCTCCAATGTTTTGGTCATCTGATCCAAATAGCTAACTCATTGGAAAAGACCCTGAAGCTGGGAAAGACTGAGGGCAGAAGGAGAAGATGGTGTCAGAGGATGAGATGGCTGGATGGCATCACAGATACAGTGGACATGAACTTGGGCAAACTCTGTGAGATGGTGAGGGACAGGGAGGCCTGGCGTGCGGTATTCCATGGGGTTGCAAAGAGTCAGACACGACTGGGGAACTGAACAACAACAACAAAAGGTAAACACATGTTTTTGAGGACAGTGGGGGCCAGCACCCATAACTCCCACATTGTTCAGGAGACAACTGTATTTGCAACTACTTGTCTTTACAAAAGGAAAGAGTATATACTTTGTCTTTTTGTAAAAGAAATGAACACTTTATTTAAGAGTGACA
This sequence comes from Redunca redunca, assembly GCA_006410935.1. Lineage (NCBI taxonomy): Eukaryota > Metazoa > Chordata > Mammalia > Artiodactyla > Bovidae > Redunca > Redunca redunca. Next base: position 7,517 of record SJYQ01000851.1, on the reverse strand, counting down.
ACTTTTTATGTACTTTGTAAAGCAGGAAATGGGCTTCCCAGGTGGCATGGTGGCAAAGAATAGGCTTGCCAATGCAGGAAGACACAAGAGACCTGGATTCAACCCCTGGGTCAGGAAGGTCTGCTGGAGTAGGAAATGACAACCACACCAGGATGGTTGCCTGGAAACTTCCATGGAAAGAGGAGCCTGCAGGCTACAGTCCATGGAGTTGCAAAGAGTCATACATGACTGAGCGTACACACACACAGGCAGGAAACACCTATGTGATAACAAAATATTTTCTTGGTCATTTCACATCTCAAAATATTATACAGTTTCTACTTTTTAAAATGATAATCTGTGAATCCATTTAAATATAGCTGCCTGTTATTTTTATTTTATTTATTTTAATGTTCTGGCATCAAGCTAACTCGTGAAGGTAACACTCTAAGCCCCTTTGACTGTGGAACCCCATCTCCTTCCTTCAGACACTTGATGGAAGACAAGTGACAAATGAATGCATGAAGTCTATCCAAGGGAGGGTACCAGAATCAGTCTGTGCAGTAAATAAAAGTGAAGTTTATTATTTTTCTTATTTTGTAATTAGGAAAGTTCATGGATAAATGTGTGGATGTGTTCACTTTATACAATGCTTTGGTATTTCATGCCTACATTTCCAACACATATTTTACCTCTACCTCAAAGAACCTAATTGAGGTTAATTTATTCATCATTTTTTGGTGTTGGTGAGACTAAATCTGCCCATCCCCTCAATAAAGGCAAGTTCAGTACATCTTCTGTGTGACTTAGGCTCAACTCTGTAGCTCAGATGGTAAAGAATCTGCCTGCAATGCACAAAACCTAGGTCCAGTCCCTCAGTCAGGAAGGTCCTCTGGAGAAGGGAATGGCAGCTCACTCCAGTATTTTTGCCTGGGGAACCTCATGGTCAGAGGAGCCTGGCGGGCCACAGTCTGTGCAGTCGCAAAGAGCTGAACACAACTGAGTGACTGTCACTACTACCACTAATGTCTTTTAGAAAATTCACAATAAAGATGGATAAAGAGAGTGTATCACAGTACTCTGGCTTTCCAGCACAATGACTAGCATAGGATGGGGTCCCATTAAGGGCAGTTGTCTTTTTTTAAAAAAATTAATTAATTAATTAATATTTTAAATGAAACAAAGTTGATTATTTTTAATGATAAAAGGCATAATTCACAAAGAAAATGTATGTCATAAACCATTAAACACCTAGCAACAAAGAAACAAAGATGCATAAAGCAAAAATCAGAAGAAATATGAGGGAAAATAGAAAAATATATAATCACAGTAAGACNTCTCTGGGTCCTCTCCATGCACCAGTCCCAAGCATCCTGCATCCTGCATCGGACATGTATTTATATACATGTATACAAAAGCTTTTTACTACTCTTTATAAAGGCTTGAAAAAGAACATTAAAAAAACAAGAAGAAACTGGAAAATACAAGCTAAATGAAATGGGAGCACTGAACATGAAATAGAAAAAGTGAAGCAAGTTAGATAAAAGTAAAAGATCCTCTTATAGTCCAGTTGTTTTTAAACATTTTAAACATGGCTGCTCATTAGAAACATGTCTGGAGCTCTGACAAAAAAAATAAAAATATAAAAAGCAATACCTGGGCACTTGTAGTTTTAAAAATATTCCAAGATATTTCTCATATGCATCTGGATTTTAAAAAGTGATTGCAGGTTTTGTATTAAATGGTCGTTTTGATGATACAGAATTCTATTATTTTTCTGTTGACCAATCATTATACAAAGGTATTAAGTGAGTAATAGTTACATAATCACAATAGTAAAAGATGTTTATCAATTTTTACAGTCAATAGCCAGACAAAAAATAAGAGATTACAATTGCAAAACATAATGGGAACATGATTAACCTAACAATGTAAAACAATTACCTACAATTTGGGGGGTGAAGCAGAGTGATGTGGTAAGTGGAAGTGCATGCACACACATTTTCATCTGCTCAGCCAGTTTGTCTTTTGGTTGGTGCACATGCCTCTATTTACATTTAAGGTTATTATCAATAAGTATTACTATTTCCTTAATTGTTTTGTGTTTATTTTCTTTTTCTTTTCCTTCTCTTGTTTCCTATCTAGAAAATTGCCTTTAGCATTTGTTGTAAAGTTGATTTGGTGGTGTTGAATTCTCTTAACTTTTGCTTGTCTGGAAAGCAAATCTGAAGAGAGTCTTGCTGGGTGGAATATTCTTGGTTGTAGGTTCTTCCCTTTCATCACTTTAAATATGCCATTTCCTTTCGGCTTGTAGAGTTTCTGTTGAGAAATCGGCTAATAGCCTGATGGGCGTTCCCTTGTATGTTATTGGTCATTTTCTCCCTTTTTGCTTTTAATATTTATCTATCTCTTATTTAAGCTTCCTGATTGGAGGGGGAATGGTAGTGGGAAAAACTGGGTCTTGCTCTGGTGGACAGGACCTTGTCAGTAGTGAAGTGGTGGTCACTCAGTTGTGCCTGACTCTTTGCGACCCCTGGACTGCAGCTCATCAGGCTCCTTTGTCTATGGGATTTTCCAGGCAAGGATTCTGGAGTGGTTTGCCATTTCTTTCTCCAGGGGATCTTCCCCACCCAGGGTTCAAACCTGGGTCTCCTGCACTGCAAGCAGATTCTTTACTGACTGAGCTACCAGGGAAGTTGCTTGGAAGAAAAGTTATGATCAACCTAGACAGCATATTCAAAAGCAGACATTACTTTGCTGCTTAAGGTCCCTCTCGTCAAGGCTATGGTTTTTCCAGTGGGCATGTATGGATGTGAGAGTTGGACTGTGAAGAAGGCTGAGCACCGAAGAATTGATGCTTTTGAACTGTGGTTTTGGAGAAGACTCTTGAGAGTCCCTTGGACTGCAAGGAGATCCAACCAGTCCATTCTGAAGGAGATCAGCCCTGGGATTTCTTTGGAAGGAATGATGCTGAAGCTGAAACTCCAGTACTTTGGCCACCTCATGCGAAGAGTTGACTCATTGGAAAAGAGTCTGATGCTGGGAGGGATTGGGGGCAGGAGGAGAAGGGGACGACCCAGGATGAGATGGCTGGATGGCATCACGGACTCGACGGACGTGAGTCTGAGTGAACTCTGGGAGCTGGTGATGGACAGGGAGGCCTGGCGTGCTGCGATTGATGGGGTCGCATAGAGTTGGACATGACTGAGCGACTGAACTGAACTGAACCAGGGAAGTCAAGCTTCAGTCCAATTATCTGCTGACAGGTGGGATTGCATTCCTTCTCTGGTGGTTTTTTGGCCTGAGGTGACCCAGCCCTCCAAGAGGTTTTTTTTTTGTTGTTTTTTTTTTTTGTTTTTTTTTTTAACCAAGGGGGCTAATTTCTGCCTCATTAACTTACCCTAAGAATTTTCAGTTTGACCTATTCTAAATGATTATTCTCACAAAACTTTTTGGTTACTGTGCTCAGTTGCTTCAGTCATATCTGACTCTTTGTGATCCTATGGCCTGTAGCCTGCCAGGCTCCTCAGTGCGTGGGCTTCTCCAGGCAAGAATACTGGAATGCATTGCTGTGCCCTCCTCGGGGGATCTTCCCATCCCTGAGGTCAAGTCTGCATCTCTTGAGTAGGTCTCCTGCATTGCAGGCAGATTCTTTACCACTGAGCCAGCAGGGAAGCACTTTTGGGCTAATAGGTAGCTATAAGTCATATTTACATCCACTTTTCAGAATAGAAAATTCAGGTTCTGTAATTTACCATTCTTTATACTCAGTAAATATATGAAATATCAATGGAAAGTGTCCTCAAATTTAAATAATTTTGCTAATGTTAGCAAAAGATAAGGGACGATCAGATTTTATCGCTTATTGTGGTTAATAACAGAATTTAACAGTTAGAAGTCTCATATTGGAAAATGGAAACTAACGACAATATTAAGAACTTACCTATTAAAAGTGCATTCTTTCAGCTGCACTCTGTTAATTATAGCAGAATAGTTTAAATATTTTATTAGTAAAAATGTTAAATTTAACATGAAGGCAATAACTTTTAAACTGCATGTCCCAATATAATTAAATATATATATATATAATTATATAAGTGGAGGTGTTATTATAAAAATATACTTATCACCCTTTTCCATGTTCTTCCATACTAAATACTATAACTGAGATCGTTTAATCACTGCGTATGTGAAACTTGATGTGTTTGAACTGTGGTGTTGGAGAAGACTCTTGAGGGTCCCTTGGACTGCAAGGAGACCCAACCAGTCCATTCTGAAGGAGATCAACCCAGGGATTTCTTTGGAAGGACTGATGCTAAAGCTGAAACTCCAGTACTTTGGACACCTCATGTGAAGGGTTGACTCACTGGAAAAACCTCTGATGCTGGGAGGGATTGGGGGCAGGAGGAGAAGGGGATGACCCAGGATGAGATGGCTGGATGGCGTCACGGACTCGATGGACGTGGGTCTGAGTGAACTCCGGGAGATGGTGATGGACAGGGAGGCCTGGCGTGCTGCGATTGATGGGGTCGCAAAGAGTCGGACACGACTGACTGACTGAACTGAGCTGAACTGAATGTGAAACTTGCATTTGACCATACCAAACATTAGTGGGAATGAAAACTATATGTGAAATAACTGTCACAAGTAGGAATATGGACTGGCAAAGTGAGTTTTCAGATTAAATAAAACTCTAAATCTACCTCCCTTTGCTTCCTCTCCACTAATGTCTGTTTTATCTAAAATACATCCTTTTATGCCCTAGTAAATTTAATAGTTTAATCATTTAATTTTTTTCAGAGAAGGTTAGGTTATCTGTGCGTTGTTTTAATGTGTTCCCCCTGCATGTTGAGGCCAGTCAGTGCAGAAGTTTTAATATGACTTTTGCCTTTGTGACTCACTTGAGTAACTGAGTAGCAATATCTTAATTTTATATGAGAGCACTGATAAACACCTTCATGGATCATTACTTTGTCGTGGCAGGGGTTTGCATAAATCAATGAAGCTATGAGCCATGCCATGCAGGGTCACCCAAGATGGATAGGTCATACTGAAGAGTTAGATAAAATGTGATTCTCTGGAAAAGGAAAGGGTAACCCACTCTAGTATTCTTGCCTGGAGAACCCCACGGACAGTTGTTGGTGTTGTTCAGTCCCCAAGTCATGTCTGAATCCTTGCAGCCCCTGGACTGCAGCATGCCAGGCCTCCCTGTTACTCACTATCTCTCAGAGTTTGCCCAAGTTCCTGTCCACTGAATCATTGATGCCTGTGGACAGTATGAAAAGGCAAAGAGATACAATGTCAGAAGATGAACTGTCTGGCTTGGAAGGTGTCCGATACACTAGATACGCTACTGGGGAAGAGCAGAGGGTGCTTACTGATAGCGCCAGTAAGATGAAGTGGCTAGGCCAAAGCAGACACTCAGCAGTGGATGTGTGTCGTGGTGAAAATAAAGTCTGATGATGTAATGAACTATAGAGCATAAGAACCTGGAATGTTAGTTCCACAAATCTAGGTATAGTGGACATGGTCAAGCAGGAGATGTCAAGATTGCACATAGACATCTTAGGGCTCAGTGAACTGAAATGGATGGGAATGGGCGAATTTAATTCAGCTGAGTATTGTATCTATTACTGAGGGCAAGAATCCCTTAGAAGAAATGGAGTAGCCCTCGTAGTCAACTAGAGCCTGAAATGCAGTACTTGGGTGAAATCTCAAAAAGGACAGCATGGTCTTGGTTCATTTCTAAGGCAAACAATTCAACATCCAAGTCCGTGCTTACCCACAGATACAGAAGAAGCCAGAGTTGACCAGGTCTGTGAAGACCGACAGCACCTACTAGAATTAACACCAAAAAAAGACGTCCATATTATCACAGGAGATAGGAAGGCAAAAGTAGGAAGTCAAGAGACACCTGGCATAACAGGCAAGTTTGGCCTTGGAGTACGAAATGGAGCAGGGCGAAGGCTAACAATTTTGTCACATGAACATGTGGGTCATAGGAAGCACCCTTTTGCCACAACAGAAAAGATGACTCTACACATGAACATCACTAGACAATCAACACAGAAATCAGATTGATTATGTTACTTATAACCAAAGATGGAGAAGCTCTATACAGTCAGCAAAAACAAGACCTGGAGATTATAGGCTCCTTATTGCAAAACTCAGGCTTAAATTGAAGAAAATGGGGAAAACCACTAGACCATTCAGGTACGACCTAAAATAAATCTTATGATTATACAATGGAGGTGACAAATAGATTCAGGGCATTAGATCTAGTAGACAGAATGCCTGATGAATAGGCATTCAATGTTAAACCTCCTGTGGATGGAGGTTTAACATTGTACAGGAGGCAGTGACCAATACCGTGCCAAAGAAAAACAAATGCACGAAGGCAAAGTGGTTGTCTGAGAAGGCTTTACAAGTAGCCGAGGGGAGAAGAGAAGGGAAAAGCACGTAAGGTGAAAAAAGAAAGATTAAACTCAACGGAATGCAGAGTTCCAGAGAATAGCAAGGAGAGATAAGAAGGCCTTCCTAAATGAGCAATGCAAACAAATAGAGGAAAGCAAGAGAAGGGGAAAGACTGAAAATCTTTAGGAACATTGGAGTATCAAGGGAACATTTCATGCAAGGATGGGCACAATGAAGGACAGAAATAGTAAGGACTAACAGAAGCAGAAGAGGTTAAAATGAAATGGCAAGAATACACAGAAGAACTATACAAAAACAGTCTTAACCCGGATAACCACGTTGGTATGGTCACTCACCTAGAGCCAGACATCCTGGAGTGTGAAGTCAATGGGGCCTTAGGAAGCATTACTATGAACAAAGCTAATGGAGGTGATGGATTACAGCGGAGCTATTTAAAATCCTATAAGTTGATGCTGTAAAAGTGTTGCACTCTCTATGTCAGAAAATTTGGAACACTCAGCAGTTGCCACGGGACTGGAAAGGTCAGTTTTCATTTCAATCCCAAAGAAAGGCAATGCCAAAAATGTTCCGACTACCCTAAAATTGTGCTCAGATCACATTGCTAGCAAGGTTATGCTCAAAATCCTTTGGCTAGGTTTCAGAAGTACATGACTCTAGAACTTTCAAATATAAAGTATGGGTTTAGAAAGACAGGGGAACCAGAGATCAAATTGCCAACATTTGTTGGATCACAGAGAAAGCAAGTGAATTCCAGAAAACCATTTACTTCTGCCTTATTGACTACACTAAAGCCTTTTTTACTGTGTGGATCACAACAAACTTTGAAAAATTCTCAAAGAGATGGATATAAAAGACTACCTTACCTGTCTCTTGAGAAACCTATATGTGGGTCAAGAAGGGACCGTTAGAACAAGTAATGAAACAACAGACTGGTTCCAAATTGGGAAAGAAGTACGTATAAGTATATAAAATGTTGCGTATTGTCACCCTGCTTATTTAACTTATATGCAGAATACATCATGCGAATTGCCAGGCTGTATGAATCGTAAGCTGGAATCAAAATTGCTGGGAGAAATATCACCAACCTCAGATATACTGATGGT
>SJYQ01000849.1:79515-119273 GCA_006410935.1 Redunca redunca | reverse complement strand
TGAGCTCACCCTTTCTGCCACCATGGGAACCCCAACTGCTTTTCTCCTCAATAAAGTGTGAGCCCTTGAACACGGAGACTGTGTTACCTCATCTTTGAACCCCCCATGCCTGGGGATGGGACACTGAATTCTTCACAAATACCTGGGCTGGAGGGAAGGAGGACAGCAGGGAGGTGAGGGGAACAGCTGCGTCCTTCAGCATGGTCATTGAGGACATTTTCATGGTTGAGTGGTCTAGTTTTGGGGAGGTGGTGGGGGAGCTTTGTTTGTGGCTTGCCAAGTCTTCTTTTGTTCGAATTGGGAGAGTGATGCAAAAAGGGCTCACCAGCCAGCTGCTCTTCACTGGCCTGGGAAATGGAGACACTTGACCACTCTGTACCAGACCCACAACAGCAGGAATTCCGTGAATGTGATCCCCAACAGTGGATATGATCCCTGACAGCGGACCCAGTCCCCAGCAGCACATACGATCCCCAGCCATGGATACAACCCCAAAGGTGTGTTTCTCGGCTCTGTCCCTCTTGGAGCCTCAGTTTCCTAACCTGAAAATGTGAATAATAAAACCACCCACTTCGGGGCTGTCAGAGTGGATGAACTGAGCTGCTCCATGTGGCTCACCCAGAAATCTTGGGCACATACAAACGGTTCAGCCCGTCTTAACCAGAGTCGAAATCTGATCTTCAGCATCTGTAGGTCTGTGCACAGCAGCCATGAACATGTGAGCTGAAATGTGACCTTGGACCAGTTCTGAGGGATTGCCTGTCTCCTCCTGGCATCTTCCAGAAAGGAGGTGGGGCGAGAGCCCCTTGTGGAGGCTGCTTTCCTTTGGTTTGCACCTTCTAACACCTTTGAAGAGTGTTGCCGTTTCCTGTCTGTTCCCTCCCTGGGTTTTTCTTTGGTCTGCTCAGGGCTTTCTCCCAGGTGACTGGATCTTTCTTGTCCCTGGGCAGGGCCAGGTGACTCATCCCATTGGGAACAAGACCTCTCTGGGTGGCGTTTTGATGCCCACTACGGCTCCTCTCATTCTGGGGTCTGGCTTGGAGAAAGTGGCAGGAACGGCCGTAGCGATAAAGGCCCCTTCTGTTCCAGTGGGGTCTCAGGATGCCTTTGGGCTCCTGCCTTCAGAGGATTTTGCTGTGGCTGCTACTGCAGAGCTGAACTGGTCAGCACGGAGACCAAAGGCATAAACGTGAACGCTACTGGCTGTAACATTACGAGATGCCGTTGCGGACGTTGGCAAGACAAAATTCTCTGAGGTTTCACAATGAGATATCACCTCACACCTGACAGAATGGCCATCATCAAAAAAACGTGTGTGATGCCAAGTAGCTTCAGTTGTGTCTGACTCTTTGCATCCCCAAGGACTGTGGCCCTCCAGGCTCCTCTGTCCATGGGATTCTCCAGGCAAGAATACTGGAGTGGGTTGCCATGCCCCCCTCCAGCGGCTCTTCCCAAACCAGGGATCAAACCCGGGTCTCCTGTGACTCCTGCACTGCAGGTGGATTCTTTACTGCTGAGCCACCAGGGAAGCCCTCCTCGAGCAGCGAATATTGGCAAGGATGTGGAGGAAAAGGAACCCTGGAACACTGTTGGTGAGAATGTACATTGGTACAGCCACTATGGAAAACAGCATGGGCATTTCTCAAAAACATTAAAAACTACCATATGACCCAGAAACTCCACTCCTGGATATGTTAGATATGTACCCTAACCCCCACCCCCAAATGTACCCAGTGTTCACTGCAGCACTGTTTACAACAGCAGTCAAGACATGGAAGCAACCTAAGTGACCACCAACAGGTCAGTGGACCAAGAAGGTATAGTACGTGTATGCATGGAATTTTACTCATCCACAGAAACGAGTGACATTATGCCCTTTGCAGCAACATGGATGGACTTGGAAGGAACTATGACAAGTGATGAATCAGACAGAGAAAGATAAATACCATATGATCTTACATGTGGAATCTTATAAATACAACAAACTAATGAATAAAATGAAAAAGCAGACTCACAGGTAATGGAGAATAAACTACTGGTCTCCAGTGGGGAGAGGGAAGCAGGGGAGAGGCATTATAGGGGTAGAGGATTAAAAAGGAGGGGTTATTATGGGATTATATAAAATCATGTGTGTGAAACTTCTGAAAATTTTGAAGCACTGTAGAATTTGAAGAATTATTAAAAGAAACAAAACCAAACCCTGAGGTTTCAGCATCAGAGCCCTGCTTTCTCTAAACCATGGGTTTGTTTTTGTCCTGTGAGCAGGGCTTCTGTAACTGATGGTTTCACTTATTACCTGGACTGCTAGGGAGCTCAGAGCCAAAACGGTGTCTCTCTTCCCTGAAGCTGAGGCAGAACGATTGGGGTGCCCTTCCGTGAGGTCGTTTATTTTCCTATTCATGTTGCCCTCCAGTCCCTCAGAGGTTTTGGTTGCTGTTCTTCTGAATAAAACCTGTGGGTCACAGGATCAGTTCTCCATCGTCAGCAACCTGGACAATGAGCGCCCAGAATCTGCCAATCCCATTGTCTCAACACTGGCCGAAGGCTCCCAAGTCAGCAGCTTGAAGCGCTAGGTCTGCTCTAGTGTGTTTTCGATGTTCATTTAAAATCCTTCCCTGTCATTTATTTTCTTTCAGTGCCATGTGAGGCTGGCCTAATTTTCATGACTCTTCACAGGACTCCACACCAGGTGGTAAAGAGGAATGCAAGTGGATCCGTGTGCCAGGCACGTTTCTGTTGAGTCAGATGATTTTCAAAAGAAATTCTCTGAGCCTCTCACAGCCTCTTCTTAAGACCATCCTTCCTCCATGCCTCTCTCTCTCCTTTCTTCTTCTTTCTGGCCCTTCTTGCTTTCCACTGCACACATATGTTCCTTAGTAGCTGTACAAGTCCCTTCTCTTATTTGAGCCTCAGTTTTTTTTTCCCCCTTTTTTCTTTTCATCCATAAAAGAGGGACCAAAAAAAGTCATATAATGATTAGGTGGATTAAATGAAATCATTCCTGTAAAGCGCTGAGAGGCAGGAGAAGTACAATGAATGTTCAGTTCAGTTCAGTTCAGTTCAGTCACTCAGTCGTGTCTGACTCTTTGCAACCCCATGGGCTGCAGCACGCCAGGCTTCCCTGTCCATCACCAACTCCTGGAGCTTGCTTAAACTCATGTCCATAGAGAGTGGGTGATGCCATCCAACTATCTCATCCTCTGTTGTCCCCTTTGCCTCCTGCCTTCAATGTTATGTTGAGCCATGAATGTTAGCTGTTATCATTCCCTCATTCAATAGACATTTATGAAATCGCATCTGTTAAATGCTGGACATACATGAACATTTGTCAAGGAAAAAGAATTCTTTTTATTTACACACAGACCCAGGGTGGTCCAGTGCTTAAGACTCCATGCTCCCAGTGCAGGGGCATAGGTTCGATCCCTGGTTGGAGAAGTAAGATTCTGCTTGCCTCACAGCAAAGCCCCCCAAACAGGAAATGACACACATACACGTGCACACACACACACCCCAACACAATAATCCAGGGGCAGAGAAGGACTGAGTTTCCACTCATGAGAATTGGTGGACTCCTAGGACAGGCTGGCAGTGGCCCCTTCAGGAGGCTGCTTTCACTACTTCTCATCTCGTTTCCTCACCCCAGTTTATGACATCCCCCTCCTCCTGATTGTGAGACTCACCTTCTCTGGTCTGAGGTTCTCTTTAAGGCCCCAGCCACATGTAAGGCTGTGGGCCTCCCAGGCGTGAACCCCACCATCCACTCCTACCAATGTGACTTCATTGTTACTACCTCTGTGCAAATCAGCCAGAAAAAGAGGGGTGTCCGCATTCACTTGACCCTTTTCCCAGCCTGGCCCGATGACTTTCAGTTTCCTTCTCTGCCTTTGTGGACGGGCTGTCCCTCTGGCTCCCACAGGCTTAGCTAAACGCCCTCTGTCCAGCGATGGCCCGAGTGATTAATCTGTGGCTCATTTCCTCCCCTCTTCCCTGGAGCGTGTGCAAGGCCCATCCATCAAGATGCCCAGATAATTGAAGCAGTCCCCCTTCGTTCAGGGCCGTGCCTAAGCAGAGATGCCGGCTGGAGACCTGTGCTGTTCGCTGTAATTACTCCTCCTGAGTGAATCCCTGGGGCTCCTGTCTGCCTCCTTCAGCTCCTCATCTCCTTGAACCATGTTTCTGTAATGGCCTCTCCTCCTCCCACCAAGACTATTCATCCCAGGCTGGCCTTAGTAATCGTTTCACCTTGACCCCTAAGAAGAGCTGTTCCACTGAAGAACAAGACAGGCAGAATCAATTCAATGCAGTCTGAGGGAGCTGAGTTGGCCACTAGAAAGAACTTTCTTCCCTGAGGCTTGGAGAAAGGCAGTGGGATCTTTCTAGATCTCTGGGGAAGGGACTGAGGATGAGTCTTTCTTGAGATCTATTAGAGGAATGAATGACCTCCTCGAGCCCTTCCCGAGTCTAAGGAGAGTTCTTGGAGTTGGAAGAGACCTAGGAATTATCTATCCCGCCCTCCCTCTCAATGCCAATTTTGGGATACTTTGTCTTAGCACAAATCCCCTTAACTGTTCATTTATTCATTCAGTCATTCATTTCACAATACAGTAAGTTCCCTACATATGAACCTTTAAGTTTCAAACTTTTCAAGACACAGACATGCATCTGGTTCCAGTGGGGAACCAGAACTAATTCTGTCAACATCAGGCATTAGTGAAATTGCATCTTGCCCTCCGTTTCCTATTGCTGACGACCCTTCAGCTCTACCATCTCCCACCTCCTCTCCCTCCTCCAGTTAGTAACTCTTCTTGCCTGTCCACTCAATGCCAGCTCCTGAATGTCAGCTGTTGTACTGTACAACGTACTTTTCAAGGTATTGTACTGGAAGATTAAAAATATTTTCGTGTTTATCTCTTATGTATTATTTGCATACAAATAATGATAAACCTATTACAGTACAGGGCTATATAGCTGACTCTGTTAGTTGGATGCCTAGGCTAACTTTGTTGGATTTATGAACAAACTGGAGTTACGAAAGTGCTCCAAGAATAAAACTTGTTTGTGGGTAGGGGAGTCACAGCATCTTATGGCCAGATCCTCACTGTCCCAAGCACAGGGTAGGGACAGGTGACATCACCAAAGTAGGGTCTGGCTAACGCAGAAGGATGAGAAGGTTGTTCCCAGACTATTAAGTTAATAAAAGCAATAAACCTCCTTGGTTGTTTTAGGCACTATTCAATAAGAACGGCTTTGCATTCAAGGGGACGTCCTCTCTTTGAACCAATGCCAATCAACTTGGCAATGAAACGAAGATGCATGATCACGCCCATGAGGAAACCTCTCGTGTGTAGCCCTGAAAACACACACCGTGCAACAAAGGATCTGAAATCCTGGATTTGGCTCAATGAGTAGCTCAGAGATGCAGAGAATTTGAGGCAGTCACTGTGCTTGGACCCTCTGCACATCAAGACATGTGGAGTCTGGCTGCCTCACTGGGAATCCGTCTTCTGAAACACGATCCCAACTTAATTTTCTCCTGAGAGGCTGCTAATATTAGACCTCTGGAGGGCCTCACCACTGGTGGTGTTCACCCCCACCCTCCAAAAAAGGTGAATATATAGCATTACTAAAAACCATAACACAAGGATATAAGGAAGTCTGATTCTGTTCCAGTTTTCCCCATAATGTCTTTCTGATGCTGTTTTGAAAATATTAATTGAGAAATGCTTAAACAAAAAGGTTGGTATCCTGGCTGTGTTGATGGCCTGGTTATGTGTGTAGTATGATGGAAGGCAAGCAAGCATTGTCTACTGTCCCCACCAGGACCCCCCATTCACTGTTAGCCTGTTCCTGACCCCAAGCTCAGGACCTCGAAGGCACTTGAGCTTCCTTTGCACCATACATCTCTCTCTTTCTCTCTTTTCCTCCATAATTCTTACAGTTCATCTAAGACTCCCGTTCAACTTCAACTCCCAGTCTAGCAGCACCACCAGACCTGTCCCCCAACCAAGGAGGCCTCCATTGGTTATTCACACACAAAGAAGGCCCCCCACTTCTGATGTCCCGTGGAAAGTATTGTCTGCATCACTTGATAATATACTACTTGTGGCACACTCCACATTCTTGCTTTGAGCTTATAATTAACTTTTCAAGTGTTCTTATATTGTTTATCTAATGAGCCTATGAGTGTTTGAGGGCAGGACTCAGGTTTTCATTTCCTTCTGGTGCTGTAAGGAATAGAAACCACGTTCACATTTCAAATATGCTTCTTCCTTGGGTCAGTCCTTCCTAACATGAGGAAGAAAGAGACTCACTTTAGAAGTGGAAATTCTCTGAAACACTGAGAACACATTTCATTTATGAAATATTGAACTAAAGGTTGGTGATCACGTGGTGCCCATGCTATGGTACCTTGAAATGCACCATCAAGCACTGGTTAATGTGAAAGGGGAAGTAAAACCTTACATGTTGTAGAAATGCTTAGATCCTCAATAATATCTCTCTACTTTTCCTTCCACCCCATGCCTGCTCCCCACCAAAGCCTTCTACTCTAATCCATGTTTGAGAGTTATCAAAATAGTGAAATAGCTCACCTATTACCACCTCAATTCCAATTATTTCTTTTTATTTATTTATTTGTTTATGGCTTAGTTGTGTCACGAGGGATCTTTTATGTTGCTGCATGCAGGCTTCTCTCTAGTTGTGGCGCTTGGGTTCAGTTGCCCCATGGCATGTGGAATCTCAGTTACCCAACTAGGGATCAGACCTGTAGCCCCTGTATTGGAAGGCAGATTCTTGACCACTGGACCACCAGGGAAGTCCCTCAGCTCCAGTTAATTTCATGCTGTGAGTCAGCCTCCCTTCACAGGGTACTAGGAGAGCAGGCGGAGGCCAGTTGCATTTCTGTGGGGCGAGAGGAAGGTTGGAAAAGACTAAAGCTTTAGATCCTTAGTACCTTTAGGTCTGGGTACCACTTCTACAGGTCACGTTTCTCTGTGTTGGAGCAAAAAGAACCAAGAGGAATAGTCTCGAGAGAAGTGTACGATTCAAGACAAGATGGTTGCTGATGCCAGGTCTGCAGAGCAGCAGCACAAAATGAGCAAGTGTGCAAGGCTCACGGAAGAAGAGGAAGGCGAGAGGGGGCCAGAGTGCGGGGCAGATTTCGTGCAGAGTAGGAGGCGAGAAGATGTGATTGGCTAGAGTAGAGGGGAAGGGGATAGAAGCTCGAGGAGCCTTTGTTCATCTAGTTTGGGAATAGAGAGATGAGCACACTCATAACTCAAATGACCAGAGATTCAAGGGATGCAAATGGTAAAACAAGGATGGCCAGGGTGGTGACTGTGTTGAGAAGGAATTAACCAGAGGCAGGGGAGGGGGACCTTTCCTTTTGAGAAGCAGATCAATATTGATGTTATAATGTATCATATAAGAGCCCTTTGGTTGTAAGTGAGAAAGCCAAAATTTTATTTTAAAGTTTTAATTTCATATTAGAGTATAATTGATGTACAGTGTTGTTAATTTCAAGTGTAAGGCCAGGTGATTTAGTTATATATATATATATATATATATATATATATATATATATATCCTTTTTCGGAGTCTTTTCCATATAGCTTATTGCAGAGTATCAAGTAGAATTCCCTGTGCGGTACAGTAGGTCCTTGTTGACTATGATTGTTTTATATATCGTAGTGTATATCGGAGGATGAGATGGTTGGATGCCATCACCAGTTCAATGAACATGAACTTGGGCAAAGTCTGGGAGATGGTGAGGGATAGGGAAGCCTGGTGTGCTGCAGTCCATAGGGTTGGGAAGAGCAGGGCACGACTTAGCGACTGAAAACAAAAACTGTACATGTCAGTCTCAACCTCCTAATTTACACCCCTCCCCCGACCTTTCCCCTTTGGGAACCATACATTTGTTTTCTTACTCTGTGAGTCTGTTTAAGAGAAACCAATTTGAATCAGTTAAGTTTAAAAAAAAGAAAAAAAAAAGCATGGCTGAGCCTCAGGAGCTTCCAGAATGTTCCAGACTCTCCCTCCATAGCTGTCAGGTCTGCTCTGCTTCCCCCTCCTCCTCTCGGCCTCTGCAGGTCCTCAGCGTCTTCAGTGTTGGGGGGGAAACGGGACTGAGGCTGCAGCCAAAGGAGAGGGACTATACTGACTTTCTTGGCCCCAAATTCAGAATTCTAGGGAAAGTTTCTCACTGGTCCATCTTGAATCTGTAGGAGCCAAACTGGGGTCAACAGATTGTGTGAGGCTGTGCGGAGGCAGCTGTAGGTGAGCACCCGCCCCACTGAAGAGGGGTGTCTTGTCGATCTGTGTAGTTCAGAGGTGGAGGGAAGTTTAGGAAGTCTCAGACGGGTTCACATCTCAGGTTTGTCTTGTCTTTGTTTTCTGTTCTCAGGAAAGTTAGAGCCTCTGCCAAGAATATGGGAGGGAGGTGGATGGAGGTTCAGACTGCAGAAGGTTCGGCATGCTAAAGTATGAACTGAACAAGTCCATGGGATAACAGAGCGATGTGGAGAGGCAGTCAAGGGTAGGAAGTGCAAGTATGTGAAGGGGTCAGCCCAGATTTATTCACCAGATGAACATTATTGATGACAGTCTGTTAGCTCTTAACCCTGGACCTGGCACCAATAAAAACAGGCAGTTGGGCTGATCCAGCACTGGAGAGAGGAAATATAGCCGCTTCAGGTAGAGGGGGCACAGGAGCCTGGGGCGGGGGCAGAGGGCTGAGGTCGCTGGAGATGGGTCCCCAGAAGGGGACACAGGGGCCTCATCAGGGAGAAGCTGACACTGTCGTCTTGGTGGTGTCCTGTTCGTGGCCCTTCCCAGCATAGATGACCTCAGGTTAGGTGAAGCCAGTCTGTTCTGGTCAGGAACGTGTGTGTGCATGTGTGTGACATGGACTGTACCCTGCGAAGCTCCTCCGTCCTTGGGATTTTCCCAGACAAGAATACTGGAGTGGATAGCCAGTTCCTTCTCCAGGGGATCTTCCCGACCCAGGGATCAAACCCATGTCTCTTGTGTCTCCTGCATTAGCAGGTAGAATCTTTACCACTGTGCCATCTGGGAAGGCCATACTCGTGAAAGTCTCATGTGATTATCCATGGCACTTGTTTTCATTACTGACAGGTCCCTGTGATGCTAGGTCATGTGGTTAGCCCTTACTCAGCCTCGAAAGGAAGCCACTTCTTTGTGGCTTGTCTTTCCTAATGATCTGGAAGGGCTAAGTCCTGGTTCTCACCCTGTGTCTCTCCTGTTGGTCCCACCCAGGGAAATGGAGACTTCTGCAAGTCTCCAGTGCCTGCAGTTAGGAGGTCCAAAGAGAATGGCTCAGAGAAGGAAACACAGCTACTCCGGCCTCTCCGGCTGCTCACAAGAGGGAGACACCCATTCGCAGAGGCGAGAGGGAACGACTCCCTTCCTTGGTGGCAGTGGGCTTGGAAATACCACCACACTGGCTTCCCCCAGGCCACCTGATACACCTCAGGTGCCTCAGGGCAGGAAGTCTCAGAAACCAGGCATGGTTTCTGACTGCCCACTTCTACTCTGGTTGGCATGAAAAAGAGTAGGGCTGTGTAGGAATTGTCTCTGTGCCACAGTAGAAACCGAAGTAGATTCTCAGTACAAACTCACATGACGTCTCCAGAACAGACTGGAGCTGTCCTATCCCAGAGGTGCTTCTGTTGGTGGCCTTGAACTTGGTTTGCAGACAGAAACTGCACTGGTNTTTTTATTCTACATGGTAGAAGGATAAAGATCCTTCTACATACTTATTTGCATTCAGTTTTCTTAAACTTCTAGAAGAATTACTGGGCATTTAAATTTTTAATGCATATTTCTGAATTATGGTTCTGGGTTTTTTGTTTGTTTTTTTTTTTTGGTCTTTGGTTTCTTTTTGAGAGCCAGTGGACTTTATTTTCTCCCTATCGGTATTAGGAATCAGAGAAAGATTCATTATACAGTTTATATTCTCCCCAAATCAAGATCTGAAATGAGTTTGGGTGTGAATAGATTTTTTTTTTTCTAGAGGCTATCCAGGAAGCAGGCTTCCCTGGTGGCTCTGAGGGTAAAGAATCTGCCTGCAATGTGGGAGACCTGGGTTTGATCCCAGGGTTGGGAAGATCCCCTGGAGGAGGGCATGGCAGCCCACTCCAGTATTCTTGCCTGGAGAATCCCATGGACACAGGAGCCTGGTGGGTTACAGTCCACGGGGTCGCAAAGAGCTGGACACGACTGAGTGACTAAGCACATATATCCAGGAAGCATTCTGAAGGGGTAGCAGTCAGGTGCACTAGTGAATGGGTTACTCCTGTGGGCTGCAGGGCCGATCCCCTTGGGGATCCTCTGGGAGACCACACAGCACCATCCTCAGAATTGACCCCCATTTGTTTCTGCAAGGCATCAACTCTCCAGATTGGCTGATTTCCCCCCACTGTTATGTGGAAAATGTCCACAGGTAAATTCTGAGAAAGACCAAGGGGATGTAGCCGGAGCATTCACAGCCTCAGTGATGAATGAATGATTGCTCCTTACCCTGAATCCAAGCCAAGGCATGAGGCTAATCCAGGACACAATTGCAAAATGGGTTAAGATTCCATCAGCCCCTTCAGCTTCCCTCTCAGCTCCCTAAACCATCTCTTGGGGCCAACTCCATGCTGCCCCCAGCTTCCAAGATACCCGATTCACCAAAACACATGAAAGAGGTCTTCTCCTGATTAGAGTCAGAGACAAAATATGCTACTCTTCCAAGCACGTTTATATTTTAAGACAGGGGAGAATAGCTCTTCACTGAAGAAACTGATGATAACATTGGCATTTCAGGCATGGTGGCAGCTAACGGCTTTCCTGGTGGGACACCCAGCCCTGGGGCTTGTCCAGCACAGGAATTCTGCTCGTCCTTTCCTGAACTGTGGCAGGTGAGAGGAGGCAGGGAGGGAAGAGTCCAGAGACTTGCTTTGCTAGTATGGATGACACTGGCCTGTGGATTTTAGAAACTGAGAGGGAAAGAGGAAATCTGTGCGGGGGCGGGNTGGGGAGTGGGGGGAAGGGGGAGGGAGGAATCAGTTGCTGGAGGTGTCCACATCAAAAACAAAAATCTTTAAAAAAAAGATTGAGCAGTTTGCTCTCCTTCCTCTCTGACTCCTCCTTCTTGGTGTCCTTTAGGGATCCTACTTTCTTCTGCCGGTCCCCTCCAGGCTGGTGCTACCTAGAGTTCAGTCCTGGACCTGTTTTCTTCTCCACCTGCACGCACTGTGCAGCCAGCACGCCTTCATGGCTTCTGCTGCTGCCACAGCACATGTACGCTGGCCCAGCTTGTCGGAGGGGAGCTTGGGTCCCGACTGTCCAAAAATTGACAGCATTCAGGGTAGTGGGAGGAATCTTGGGGCACACAGATACTCCCTTTGGTGTGTGTTCTCTTGTCACGTTTGAAAGCTGGTGTCCCTAGTTGAGTTGTGAGCTGTGAGAACAAGGGCTTGACTTTGATTCGCTGATCAGTGAATGTGCAGTGACCAGCAGACACTGGTGGAGCTGCCCTCCGTGGGCGTTTCTCCACCAGCACCACTGTGGGGACCCAGGAGAGAGGGCTTCTCTGATAGCTCAGTTGGTAAAGAATCTGCCTGCAATGCAGGAGACCCCAGATTGATTCCTGGGTCAGGAAGATCCCTTGGAGAACAGATAGGCTACCCACTCCAGTGTTTTGGGGCTTCCCTTGTGGCTTAGCTGGTAAAGAATCTGCCTGCAATGCAGAAGACCTGAGTTCAATCCCTGGGTTAGGAAGATCCCCTGGAGAGAGGAAAGGCTACCCACTCCAGTGTTCTGGCCTGGAGAGTTCCATGGACTGTATAGCCCATGGAGTCACAAAGAGTCGGACATAACTGAGCACCTTTCACTTTCAGGAGGGATGGGGGCCAGCACCTTTCCATGCGGCATCTTTGTTTCTACTGACACAGGGACCGCCCCCTCCCCACCCCCCCCAGCCATTCACAATTCCTCAGAACCTTCTACTCCCCAAATCCAGTAGATTTCCAGTTCTCATCCATCCTCCTCTCTTTGCAACATCTGGTGCTATTCACCCCCTCCACCATCTTGAAACCATCCTTCCTTGGCCTCGCTAACATCACACCCTCGCCCCGTCCTTCTGTCCAGTGCGCTGTGTTCTCTCATCTCCTATACATAGTTCTCCCCTAAGACTCCATCCTCTGGAGCGCTGTGAGGCAGTGGAAAGAATGCAGGTTTGGGAGCCAGCGTGGCCATTGGATCCTCGGTTGTGTCATTTATTAGCTGGGTGACCTCTCTGAGCCTCCATTTGCTCAACTGTAAAATGCAGATTAATCAGGAGGGCTGAAGATACGGTGGGTAAAGGGTCTGACACAAAGTCATGGCTAAACACAGGGCAGTTGTGGGTGTTCTTGTGTGAATCTGCCAAGCATTACACAAGCCCCTGTTGACTCACCCACCGCTCACCTCTGGGCTGGGGGAGCCAGCACTCTTTCCCCATCCCTGAATCCTCTCCTGCATCTGGTCCTGGATACCACATATGTGTAAATGTTTCCACTTTTGATGTCCTGCCATGACCTAGGCATTAGCCTGCAGAAACCTACCTTGTCATCCTCTCTCTAAAACTCTTCCTGCCAGGATTTCCCCTGGTTCAGCCATCCACACGCTGCTATTTCCCAGACTTTTGGGATAAAAAACTTGGGAGTGTCTTTCATTCAGCCATCTCTTTGGCTTTTCATATCTGGAAATCGCTGTGTTTATTGGTCCAGGGACTTCACATGCATTTCTGACTTCATTTCAACAGAACTTTGAAGCTGGCTATTACAGAAACGTGGCCTGGAGATGCAAATCATCTGCCAGGAGAGTGAATAGTAGAGCAGGACTTGGACCCAGAGCCTAGCTTATCCCATTTCTTGGAAATTGCCTCCCCAGAATGACGGGAAGTCAGACTCGTCCCACATCCCACTAACTGAAAATGTTGGGGTCTCTGCATCTTAAGAACAAACTGATGAACCTTTCCTAGTGTCTATCTGCAGCTGTCAGCTTTCTCCTGTTCCCCCCTGGTATATACCCACCAGTCTGCCTTACTCTCTGCTCTGGGTTCCTTAGTCACTGCCAGCTAACATCCACCTCCCTGGAGTGGCATCCACTTCCCTGGAGTGGCCCCCACCATGTCATTTGGTCCCCAAGACACTTTGTGGCCCTCACCATACCTGAGCCCTGTTTAACCTCTTCACAACCCGTCTGCCAACATGTTTTCCTTTAGCTTCCCTCCTGGATTTCCTCCCACCTCTCTGGCAATCCTGCCCTAGTGGCCTTGGCCAGCCCATCACTTGGATGCTGCAAATCCCCAGATTTTGTTTCCAGGCCATGTTCCCTTTATAAACCCTTTATTCACCCCGGTGGGCTCACTTCCTCTTGGAGTTTCAAGGTTCTCATATGCACCCACCCAGAAATACTCATTTCCCCCGTTTCAGTCTCTCAGTCCCTCTCAGTCTGTATCAGGTGCTGACTTTGATGGAAGAGATTCACTTTTCTAAAAGTCTTGAGTTTGGTTCTCAGCTTGGCCTACCTCTGGCTCCAGGAAATATTTTTTGTTTATTCAAAATTGCCAAGGAAGCCTCTGTCTCTCACAGTTTGCTTTGGGTTAGTAATCAACTGCCCCAAGCCTGTAATTTTCTCTCTTCTGTGCCTCAAATGATGGTCAGTGATGGCTGCTGACACCACCGTCTTTTAATTACTGTTTGCTCTGTACCTCTCATGTGCCAGAGATATTGCCAGAAAGTATTCCCTTTTGGCTCACCACTGGTGAGGGTCTCAGTAATTACACTGCTGCATCAGGCCAGGGCTTTTCCATACTCCCACTTCGAGGAGAGGAAGCTGAGGTTAGATGCTTTTGGAGATTAGGACCTTCAAAAGTAGTCATGTATACAGGAAAATTTAGAAACACGTGCATGTACAGCGAAGATACTCAGATAAACTCTGAAATGAGGCATTCACTTAGAGCTTATCCCTAGGCTCAGAGAAAGTCTAGGTAAGTGGTGGGGTGTCCCTAGGGCAGAGCTAGTCTGCAAAGGCCAGGAAAGCTGGCTGTTTTCTCATTTTGCAGTCTTCTTTTGGCATATTTGTTTGTTTGTTTTCTATCTGTTTCGGCTCCTGGCATTTCAGGAAATCTCTGCCAAAACACTAATTGAACACAAGCTAAAGAAATAGAATATTCACAGTGATTAAGCATGACAAGGCATATAATCTTTGCAAAAATATTTTGGAACAGTCTCAAACAAATGTACTATTGTAGCCTTCAACAGCATTGAAGAAAGAAAGAGAGGGAGAGGTGAGAGAGAGAAAGAAGGAGAAAGGACAGAGAAGACTAGCAAAACCTTGAGGAAGGGGGGAGAAGCAGAATCTGATTTCCAGAGTTACTACATTATGATAGCCAAATGCACAGTTTCAACAATAACAACACAATTGCAAGGCATAGAAAGAGTCAGGAACAGATGGCCCATTCAGAGGAACAAAATTAATTGACAGAAGCTGTCCCTGAAGAAAGACATCAAAATCATTAGACAAAGACTTTAAAGCAAATCTGTTAAGTATTTTCAAAGAGCTAGGGAAAACATGGATAAAGAACAAAATGAAATTAGGAAATCAATGTGTGAACAAAATGAGAATATTAACAGAAATTGTAAAAAGGAAACAAAAGTTTTGAGCTGAAAAGTACAATAATTTATATAAAAATTCACTAGAGGGGGTTAGCAACAAATTAGAACAAGAAGAGAAAGAAAATCAGGGAATTTGCAGATAGAACTATTAAAAAAAGTATAGACTCTGAGAAGCAGGGAAAAGGAATGAATAAAAATGAACAGACCACAGGGATTTGTGGAATGCAATTAAGGGGAATAACTTATACCGTATGGGCATTTCAGAAGAGACAGAATGGTTATATGGAGAAATGGTGGCTGAAAACTTCCCTAATTTGGAGAAAGACATGATTCAAGAAGCTCCATAAACTCTAAGTAGGATAAACTCAGAGAGATCCATGCTGAGACATATAATCAAACTGTAAACAAAGACAAAGAATCTTAAAAATAGCAAGAGAAAAGTACCTTAGCATGTACAAGGGATCCCTCAATAGATTATTAGCTGATTTATCATCAGAAGTCATGGAGGCCAGTGGGCAGTGATATAATTTAAAATGCTGAAAGAAAATTCTATATCTGGCTAAACTGTGCTTCAGACATGAGGGAGAAATTAAGACATTCTCTGGTAAACAAAAGCTAGAGGAGTTCATTACCATTCGACCTACTCTACCAGAAATTCTAAAGGGAGTCCTTCAAGTTGAAATGAAAGGACTTTAGATAGTAATACAAAGTGATGTGTGTACATGTGCTAACTTCAGCTGTGTCCTTTGTGACCCTATGGGATTATAGCCCACCAGGCTTTTCTGTATGTGGTGATTCTCCAGGCAAGAATACTGGAGTGGTTTGCCATGCCCTCCTCCGGGGGATCTTCTTGACCCAGAGAGAAAACCATCATCTCTTGCATCTCCTGCATTGGCAGGTAGGTTCTTTACCACTAGTGCCACCTGGGAAGCCTGCAGAAAAAGGTAAATATATGGGCAAACACAAAATCCATTATTATTGAAATTTTGGTTTGTAACTCCTTTTTAAATTTTCTATAGTATTTAATGGACAAAAATTATAAATCTGTCACTGGGGACACAATGTGTAATAATAAAATTAATAATCAATTTCAGAGTTAATCTGATGTCCACTGAGCTGGGAAAGAAAGCAACAGGAATCAGGTTACATGGCACCCAGGGCTCCTTTATTGTGAGCTGAGTCTGTTACAGAGAAGTATGGGATGTACTCTTCTTTGAGTTCCTAATCCCAGACAAACTTTCCACAGCAGTGGCTGCTGTTCTCACCTGTTAGAAACCATGTACGCTTCTCCCTGATTGGCCATTCACTCCTGTGTTCATTTGTTTGTGTACTCATTTGTTCACTCATTGCTGTCATACATTTAGAATAAAACATGAAGTCCTCATCATGGCTTTCAAGGCTCCTGGCAGCTACTCTAGCCTTATTTCTTACCACTCCCCAGATCTATTTCTGCTTTATTTACTATGCCAAGCCTTTGACTGTGTGGATCACAATAAACGGTGGAAAATTCTGAAAGAAATGGGAATACCAGACCACCTGACCTGCCTCTTGAGAAATCTGTATGCAGGTCAGGAAGCAAGAGTTAGAACTGGACATGGAACAACAGACTGGTTCCAAATAGGAAAAGGAGTACATCAAGGCTGTATATTGTCACCCTGCTTTTTTAACTTCTATGCAGAGTACATCATGAGAAATGCTGGACTGGAAGAAACACAAGCTGGAATCAAGATTTCTGGGAGAAATATCCATAACCTCAGATATGCAGATGACACCACCCTTATGGCAGAAAGTGAAGAGGAGCTAAAAAGCCTCTTGATGAAAGTGAAAGAGGAGAGCGAAAAAGTTGGCTTAAAGCTCAACATTCAGAAAACAAAGATCATGGCATCCGGTCCCATTGCTTCATGGGAAACAGATGGGGAAACAGTGGAAACAGTGTCAGACTTTATTTTTTGGGGCTCCAAAATCACTGCAGATGGTGATTGTAGCCATGAAATTAAAAGATGCTTACTCCTTGGAAGAAAAGTTATGACCAACCTAGATAGCATATTGAAAAGCAGAGACATTACTTTGCCGACTAAGGTCCATCTAGTCAAGGCTATGGTTTTTCCTGTGGTCATGTATGGATGTGAGAGTTGGTCTGTGAAGAAGGCTGAGCGCCGAAGAATTGATGCTTTTGAACTGTGGTGTTGGAGAAGACTTTCAAGAGTGCCTTGGACTGCAAGGAGATCCAACCAGTCCATTCTGAAGGAGATCAGCCCTGGGATTTCTTTGGAAGGAATGATGCTAAAGCTGAAGCTCCAGTACTTTGGCCACCTCATGAGAAGAGTTGACTCATTGGAAAAGACTCTGATGCTGGGAGGGATTGGGGGCAGGAGGAGAAGGGGACGACAGAGGATGAGATGGCTGGATGGCATCACTGACTCGATGGACGTGAGTCTGAGTAAACTTCGGGAGATGGTGGTGAACAGGGAGACCTGGCGTGCTGTGATTCATGGGGTCGCAAAGAGTCAGACGTGACTGAGCGACTGAACTGAACACTCAGTCTGATTTCTGTCTAATTGTCACACACATCAAACATTGTTGAGTTTCAGGGTCTTTGCACTTGTTAGGAGGACTTATCTGCTTCACACATCTCTCATGCTCCAGCAGGCTAACCTGGGCTTGCTTTCATGGTGACCTAACAAGTTTCTGAGAGAGAAAGAGAGAGGACCAAGGCCACCCAGGCCTAGGTTGGGAACTGGCACTTTGTCACAGCTTTCACATCTTACTGGCCAGAGCAGGTCACAGAGAAATGGGGATGGGGGAAATGCCAGAGGCTGTATGCAGAGACTTAACAATGGCTGCTGTAACTCCTGCCTTCTGTTGTCCATGACCTCGTATAATCCCTCCTTGAGGGTGAGCTGGACCTGTGCTTCTGTCTGTATGATAGACTATGATAAAGGTAAGGGAACATCACTCTTATGATTAGATTACATTACCCAAGACTCTCTTAGCAAACGGGGTACTAGAGACCCTCATTATGAGCTCAATGAAAGATACAGCCATGTTGGAGAAGCTTGTATGTCAAGGAACTGTGAAAAGACTCTAGGACACTGGGGTGTCCCCAGCCCACAGCCAGAATGGAACTGGGTTTTCAGTATAGCCATGGAAAGTGAACTCTGCAGAGAACCTGAATGAGCCTGGAAACAGATTTTTCCCCAGCCGAGCCTCCAGACAATGACGCAGCCTTGTGAGATCCCAAGCAGAAAACTCAGTCCAGACTCCTAGATATGGAAAGTCTGAGATAATAAATGCAATAAAACAATAGTAAATATTGTTTTAAGCCATTAAGTTTGGAGCAATTTGTCATGCAACATAGAAAATGAATGAAGTGTGGGTTCAGCTGATAAACAGTAGCTGAGAAGTGGAGTGTCCTTAAAGGAGTCTAATGGTTCTTTCTGACTTTACCTGGGAACCCAGGAGTCCTGAACAAATGGGTTGTGATGGACCATGTTTGGTCCAGTCTGGAATTGGATTTCTCATGTGAACTGCTGCTGCTGCTGCTGCTAAGTCGCTTCAGTATTGTCCGACTCTGTGCGACCCCATAGATGGCAGCCCACCAGGCTCCTCCGTCCACGGGATTTTCCAGGCAAGAGTACTGGAGTGGGTTGCCATTCCCTTCTCCCATGTGAACTGACCTACCTAAAATTCTAGTGTGTGAACACGTAGAAAGACAGACTGTATTGATGGGTGGAGCCCAGGATGGCTGTTCCTTGTAGAGTGGGATGTTATGAAAGCCCAGACTAGCCCTCCCTTCCCGTCCACACTCAGACCCAGTTTTTCAATGGAATCTCTAGGGGTGATGTGACTGGGATATAGTATTAATTCCATTAACTTGGAGATATGAGAGGAAAAGAGACTTGTCTCAAACTAGTGATTAAAAGCAAATATTAAAAAAAAAGATTTTAAAATAAGTTCTGTCTTGTCACTGTCAAGCAGCTAAAAGAAGATGCAGTGGTTAATGTATTCTTGTTAGATATGCTTTTATGATTAGGGAAGTAAACCTTGTAATTAGCACATTAATTGCTGATATTAAAGTGATAGCTTGAAGATTTTAGTTTCAAAAAGATGGACATTATCACAGTCTTCTTTATATTATCAATTCGTGTTTTGAGAGACAGAGATGGTGCAATGGTAAACAGCACTGCTGCTAAGCCGCTTCAGTCGTGTCCACCTCTGTGCGACCCCATAGACAGCAGCCCACCAGGCTCCCCCGTCCCTGGGATTCTCCAGACAAGAACACTGGAGTGGGTTGCCATTTCCTTCTCCAATGCATGAAAATGAAAAGTGAAAATAAAGTCACTGAGTTGTGTCCAACCCTCAGAGACCCCATGGACTGCAGCCTTCCAGGCTCCTCCATCCATGGGATTTTCCATACAAGCACAGCCCCTGTTTAAAAGTCACAAACAACAAGTGATCTGGATGCAGATGATCAAATTTTTACTCTGCTCAAATGACATACCTGAAGCACTCAGGTGACAGACAAATGAAGGTCATGATCATGTTTGTCAACTGAAGCCATGGGAACAGCACTTGTCCCACAGCTCTGCTGGGCTGCCTGCCCTGGTGGGATTTAATGTTTTGTCTTCCTCCATTTGCAAAGTCCTCAAAGAACAGTCAGCAGTTTACATAGGATGTGGGATACTGGGACAGCAAATGGCATTGGTTTATCAAATTAAAAAAAAATTTGATGCAAAACCCACGTCAGGATATTGGCAGTTGGAATTATGTGGTTGCATTACTTGACAGCATATTATTTGATAAAAAGCAGAGACATCACTTTGTCAACAAGGGTCAAAGCTATGTTTTTTTTTTTTTTTTCCAGTAGCCATGTACAGGTGTGAGAGTTGGACCATAAAGAAGGCTGAGCACCGTGATGCTTTTGAATTGTTGTGCTGGAGAAGACACTTGAGGGTCCCTTGGATAGCAAAGGAGATCAAACCAGTCAATCCTAAAGGAAATCAGCCTTGAATATTCATTGGAAGGACTGATGCTGATGCTCCAGTATTTTGGCCACTTGATGTGAAGAGCTGACTTACTGGAAAAGACCCTGATGCTGAGAAAGATTGAAAGCAAAAGGTAAAGGGGCCAGCAGAGGATGAGATGGTTAGATAGCATCAGTGACTCCATGGACATGAATCTGAGCAACTCTGGGATACAGTGAAGGACAGAGGAGCCTGGTGTGCTGTATAGTCCATGAGGCTGTAAAGAGTTGGACATGACTTGGTGACTGAACAACAACAACATTACCTGGTGAAGACAGACAAGCATGTGGATTCTGGATTCTGGGCCTGTGTTTCCTCTCCCTTCTTCCACTGTCACTCCAGAAACTGCAGGGCTGATGGAGAGCACCCCAGAAGGCTGCTGCAGAGGAGGGAGCGATGCTTTTCCCTCCAAAATCCAAGGCAGTACTTTCCCCTGGTGGAGGGTCCAGGCCTCAATCCCAGCAGCCAGAATGGCAGCCCAGGGGCCTGATGTGAAGGAGCAAAACCTTAGGTTTTGTAAAACTTGCCCCAGGACTGCCTTTCCTTCCAGGAAACTTCTTCAGAGGTCACGGTGCTGAACTGCTGGTGAAATGCTTAGGTCTGCCCAGAGAAGAGAGGGAAGGGAGGCTGGAGAGAGTATCAGTCCAACATAGATGCCCCTGGGAGGCTGGCAGGCTGCTCGGCACAAACCTGCCTCTCTTGCAGAAATCTCCCTTGGGTTGCTGCAGCTCCCACGCCTCTCTGTCATCAAGGTCCCGCAGGCAGGGCAGAATTAAGCACTGCTCAGGGCTGGGTACCAGTCCATAATCAGCTCTGGCATCCTGGACCTGCTGTGCCCACCTTGCCGTGTGACCCTCAGTTGGGTGTCTGAGCAGCTCTANGTCCAGCTCCTTCCTCTCCCTCTGCTCCCCGTGTCCCTCTGCCAGATCATCAAGCCACTGGCCCCTCGGAGGTCAGCCCCCCAAGCAGGAGGGGACCCCCCCACAGCTCTACTGTAGCCCCTGGAGCAGACTTTTGGGGGACTCGCATGCTGGTACCATCACAGAAATGTATGTGCATACGGCTCAGGACTGGAAGGGACCTCTGGAAGTAGTTGGTACATCTGTCGCGCTACCAGTTTTCCATCACTTTCATGTACATTTCCTCATTTCTTTATAAGGACTGCCATCCACCTGGTGGACAGCATGGACACAGACATCAAGGTCTGGGGAGCATCACGACTTACTGAAGGTCATGCCGACTCTGATCCATGCTCTTCCTGGAGCTGCAAACCCCCGGGCCTCCTCATCTTCTCCTTCTTCCTTGGACCAGCCCCAGCTCTGGTGCTAAATAGCCCCATCATAGCTCAGTCCAGCCTTGGCCGCCCCGGGACAGGGGGACTGTGGGGGCAGCAGTCGTGCTGGGAGCCTCCTGACTTGAGGAGCAGCAGCTGGTTCCCTAGAGCCCTGTCCAGGCTGGTAAGTCTGGAGGCCTTTGTATAAATGCCCCACTGTGGGGTCCAGTACAGGAGCAGCTCAAACACAATCTGGAATCATCCTTGGTCATGGCCCATCCATGGCAAGCCTGAAATGGCTGAGCACACATGAAGCCCCGGTTGTGGCCCTAAGGGTGGCTAATGACTCATGGGGTGATTTCATCTCAGAATCGGCACTCTTTTTGGTACGTGTGTCTGGTGGCCCAGATGCCCGGGACTCTGATCAGCCTTCACACACACACTCTCCCACAGGCCTCAATTCAGTGAGGTCTGTGTGCTCTGGACCCCTCCTAGAACAGTTTTCAATGAGAGGATGAAATACCCCAGACCCTACAAGGGAAAAGGCCATGTCTTGGGACTCCACACCACGGGTGTTCACAAATCCCGGAGGAAAGGAAGACCCCTCATCCCTCCAGGCCAGGTCACAGCTGACCATCTGCTCCTTGTGGTCTGATAGGTATTTAGTTCAGCCTCAGCATGTCTTCTCTGCCGCCCCCTGACCCCTGGGAAGCCAGATAAATGGTGACAGTAAGGTGAGAGTCTGATGTGTTTTTGAAGACCTGTTCTGGGCAGGAGCACACAGATGAAGGACACTGGTTCGTGGTGATGCTTCCTGATGCCTCTGGGAGCGAGCCATCCAGCTGAGGGACAGTGATCAGGGCCAGGTCCTGGGGGGAGCACAGAAGGGGCTGGCCAAGTGAGCTGGGGGGAGAGGCAGTTGAGGAGTGAGGAGCTTCTGCCAGGCTGGGAAGGGAGTGGGGTGAGAGGTGGGGGTTGCTGTGCTGTCTGGGGCTGCACAGAGATGTAGGGGCTGGCAGGGCTGCCAACAAGAGCCTCAGATGTGGTTTGCAGGGAGTCCGTGAGCACTTTAAGTCAAGCGGTGACATCCAGTCACCTTGTGAGGCTGCCGACGGGCAGGATTGTAAGGAGGGTCAGGCTGCAGATCTCTGGCAGAGCGCGGAAGCCCAACACTCAACTCTAGATCTCACACAAACAAGAAGAGACTTCCTTGCTCCTCCAGGGCAAGACATCTTTGCTTGGAGCCAAGAGGCTCAAGCTGGCCTTCTCCCCACACAGGAAAGGCTGGTGTTTTGGAGCCAGTTGCTCTGGTCTGTAAAATTCAGCAACATTGTAGGAGGCTGAGATGCTCCTAGGGGTTATTGAAACAGAAGGCTCTCTCTAATCTGTGCTGATAAAAAGAATCAGCTCATGTTAATAGGTGGCAACAGCAGGCTTGGGACTCTGGCCGTCACCAGTGGCCCCTCTGCAGTCTTAAGAATGGTCTTTGGTACCAGAAGGATGCTGAGGTTGAGGCTGGGATTAGTGGGAGGGTCAAGGGTTGCCAGGGTTAAAGGTGTGGCAGAGACTCCTTTAAGCTCAGTGTACTGGGCCTGCCACCAGATACCTAATTGAAGATGTACAAGAACCATCCCTACCCTGGCTGCCCACCCCCGCCCCAAACACACCTGAGAGGCTCTGACTTAGTTTAAGGCTTTCTCCCTGATTGAGAGTAGGTCCCATTGAGGCCGTGGGTTAAACCCATTTCACCTGCCTTCACTAAGCATGGTCACTTTAAGAACCCTAGGCCGCTAACATGTTTGCCTGAGTTGTTTTCTAGAAACTTGGATTCAGCTGTGTCTAGAAACTGAATTGGTTAAGACTGGATGGAACCGCCCATCCTTTATCTGAGCGAGGGGAGCACGTGGTCTGTTACTACTTCTGGCCCATAGTGGAGTCACGCATGCGCAGAACAGCCATCCTCACCGCTTTTACTCATCACCTTTCCCCACGCTCCCCGAGCAAACACTCTTTGCTGCAAATTTCAGCATCTCAGCGTTCAAGAAACAAACCTGGCTGGTGACATTGGAAGTTCTTTCTTCCCTCTCATGTCTGGGACTTTGCATCTTGGAAGAGTTGGTGGGAGACTTTCCAAGTGAGGTTCGTATGGTGAAGGCGCCAGGGGGCTGGCCCCCGAGGGAAGAGGTAGGGGGTTGCCCAGGAGGTGGGGGAGCAGAGAGCACAGGCCAGTCTCCATCTGCTCTCCATTGGCTTCACCGTCCGTCTAAGCTGACCTAGGCCTGGCCATGTTTCTCCTTAGGCCCAGCCGAGGTGGGACGGCTTGACCCCAGGGCTTCTGCTAGACCTCCCTACAGCCTGGTTCAGCCTGAAACCCAGAAGGGTAAGTTGTTTCAAGGAGACCAAAGTGCGGGCTGTCCTCGGCTTGGGCCAGGGTGTGCTCTGAACGCGCTTTGTTCATGTGGTTACCGCGCTGTAGAAGCAGTGCTGTCCTTGAGGGTGATCTGGGGCCGTGGATCAGCCCGCAAAGGCTTGACTGGCCCATGAGGTGGCCTGTGTGGTTTTGACAGTGGTCTTGGGTCCCCAGCTTTCCTCTGAAGCTCGGCTCTGAGCAGGTGGCCGTGCGGCCTCTCCTGGGGAGAACGTGGGCAACAGGAAGGGAGGGAAAAGGAGAAGGAAAGGGCGGGTGTGTGTGTGTGTTGGGCGCTTTATGGGGGTGAGGGAAGCCAGGCTCACACAGTTCTTCGGCTGCTCCAGGAGCAGAATTTGACAGAGCCAGAGTGGGACGCTTAGCAGAAGGCCCAGGACGGCTCTCAGGTCTGTTGGGGGCACATGTGTGCCCTTCAGAGCTTCGGGATTTGGTGTACTTTTGAGTCTGGTGATTTTTTTTTTGTCTGCTTAAAAAAAAAGTATAATTCACATATAGTGAAATGGACCCTTTTAGAAAAAATTATAGTTGATTTACAATGCTGTGTTAATGACTGGTGTACAGCAAGATGATGATTCGGTTTTGCATATACATTCTTTCCCATTATGGCTTATTATAGAATATTGAATATAGTTCTCAGTGCTAAGCACTGGGAACTTGCTCATCCGTTCTATATGTAAAAGCTCACACCTGCTAACCCCAGTCTCCTGCTCCATCCTTCCTCCGCCCCCCACCCC
Organism: Redunca redunca; assembly: GCA_006410935.1. Classification (NCBI taxonomy): domain Eukaryota; kingdom Metazoa; phylum Chordata; class Mammalia; order Artiodactyla; family Bovidae; genus Redunca; species Redunca redunca. The sequence continues at coordinate 95,148 of SJYQ01000849.1, read as the reverse complement.
CTTGGCAGCCACAAGTCTGTTTTCTCTGTCCATAATTCTGTTTTGCAGACAGGTTCATTGTGGCGTGTTTTAGATTCCACATATCAGTGATATCACATGGTCTTTGTCTTTCTGACTTCGTTTTGTACGATAATCTCTAGGTCCATCTGTGTTGATGCAGGTGGCATTATTTTGTTTTTTTTTATGGCTGAGTAATATTCTGTTGTATATATGTAACTGCCTCTTTGTTGATTCATGTGTCAGTGGACAGGTTGCTTCCATGTCTTGGCTATTGTGAATAGCGCTGCTATAAACATGGGGGTACATCTTTTTGAATTATAGTTTTCTCCAGGTATATGCCCAGGAGTGGGTTTGCTGGATGACATGGTAACTCTATTTTTGGTTTTCCAAGCAACCTCCATGCTATTATCCACAGTGGTTGCACCAGTTTACATTCCCACCAATAGTTTAGGGGATTTTCCTTTTCTCCACACCCTCTTCAGCATGAAATGAACCCGCTTAGTGGACAGTTCTTGAATTTTGACATAATGTATACAGTTGTGTAACCACCATTGCAGTTAAGAACATTTTATTGTACCCTCCCTCCAGGTAAGTGATGGTTTTTCTAACTGTTATGAATGATTTTCTATTTTATTTCTCCATTGGCTATCATTGGTAAAGAACATTACATTAAATTTTATGAGTTAATATTTTATCTTGCAATATTGATGAACTCTTACTAGTTATAATGACTCATCTAATGGTCCTGTTGAATTTTCCATGCAGATGATCCAATGTGCAAATAAAGACAGCTTTATCATCCCTTCAAATTCTTTTAGCTCTTATTTTGTTTTCTTGTCTCAGTGATTGCCAGGATCTCCAGATTTATAATAAGTCGTCATGATGGTAGACATATTTAGGTTTTTCTATTAAGTGTAATGTTTTGTTGACTAAGTATGATTTTTTTGTATTGAGATATTGTCAAATAAGAAAATACTTTTATATTCCCAGCTGAGATTAAAAAAAATAAAAATCATAATAGGTATTGAATATTACCTAGTACTTTTCTGCATTTATTTTCATAATAACATGATTTTTTCCCTCTTTAGTTCTTAGTACCTTAGGTCTTAATGTTACTGACGTTCTGATCCTATGCTATGCTATGCTATGCTAAGTCGCCTCAGTCATGTCCGACTCTGTGCGACCCCAGAGATGGCAGCCCACCAGGCTCTGCTGTCCCTGGGATTCTCCAGGCAAGAATACTGGAGGGGGTTGCCACTTCCTTCTCCAATGCATGAAAGTGAAAAGTAAAGTAAAGTCGCTCAGTCGTGCCCGACTCTTAGCGACCCCATGGACTGCAGCCTACCAGGCTCCTCCGTCCATGGGGTTTTCCAGGCAAGAGTACTAGAGTGGGGTGCCATTGCCTTCTCCGTAACATATGCTTAATTTAAATTTCTAGAATAAACTTCTTGATGCTGTTGCATCATCAATACCTGTTAGACTTGGTTGTCTAATATTTTGTTAGGATTCACAAGTATAAAGAACTTATTTATTTTTTATTCTTCTTACTAGTTTCAGAATCAGGCATATGATGGTGATTATCTATTCCTTGGAAGTGTGGTAAATTACATCCACAATATCTGTCTTAATTTGGGCTGCTGTAACAAAAATACCATAGACTTGGTGGCTTAAACAACATTTATTTCTTATAGTTCTGGAGGGTGGCAAGTCCAAGGTGCCAGGAGGTTCAGTGTCTGGTGAGGACCTGGTTCATAGACCGTTGTCTTGTTGCTTTACCCTCACGTGGCTGGAAGTGAATAAGGGAGCTCTCTGGGGTCTATTTTGTAAAGGCACTAATCCCATGACTTGATCACCTCCCAAAGCCCCACCTCCTCATGCCTTCACATTGGGAATGAGGCTTCAACATATAAATTCCAGGAGGATACAAATATTTAATACCTTAAGAATACCCTTTGGGTCTGGGTACTTTTGCAAATGCTCAATTTCCCTAATACTTATTGGTCTATTCAGTATTTCTTCCTGTGCTATTTCAAAAGAATTTTCATTGAGTTAAAATGAACATACCACATTATATTCATTTCTGGTATACAACATTATGATCTGATATTTGCATATATTGCAAAATGATCACCGTGATAAGTCTAGTTATTATCTGTCACCACACATAGTTGCAATGTTTTTTTTTTTTTGTGATGAAGACGTCTAAGACACTCTCTCAGCAAGTTTCAAATGTACAGCTCAGGATTATTAACTATAGTCACTGCTGTACATTGTTATATCATCAGTGACATATTATTTCTAATGGGAAGTCTGTGCCTTTGATCCCCTTCACCTATCTTTCCCATCCCCATTTTTAACATTTTACATATATCCAGAAATATATTTTGCCTAGACTTTCTATGTTAATTAAAGCTGAGTAGTAATATTTTTATTATTGTTATATCACTGTGTCATAGTTGCTCATATTTTTTCTTTTTAGACTTTTATTTTTTATTGGAGTATAGCTGATTAATAGTGTTGTGCTATTTCAGGTGGACAGCAAATGGACTCAGCCATACATGTGCGTGTATCCGTTCTCCCCCAGACTCCCCTCCAGTCTAGGCTGCCTCATAACATTGAGCGGAGTTCCCTGTGCTATATAGTAGGTTCTTGTTGGTTATCCATTTTAAATATAGCAGTGCATATGTGTCCATCACAAACTCCCTAATTAATCCCTTCATCTCTAATTCACATTATCTCTTTTTTTCTTGACCAGTTATGACAGAGGTATGCCTACCTGATTAGACAGGTTTATCTTCTGATTTGTTTCTACTGGCCAAAGCAGATGCAATGTTGTTTAAAAATTAGCCAAACCTTTCTCACCTTCTGGTAGTTCTTGTCCTCTTTTCAGGTTTGGGGAATTGTCCAAAAAAACTTTATAAGTTTTGGGCAACTTTCCAAACCAGGTAATTGCTTGGACATCATATTGCAGAGTTTGAAATATATAAATTAAATGTGATTTAATTTATTATTTGATAGAAAAGATCTACTAGATTCCTTATCTCACCATCCATCCCCATAATTCAGGGAAATTAGAGTCCAAGGGGAAATCAGGCTACTGTTAAATAATAAATGTGAAAATTACAACAGTGGTAAGATTTAGGAGTGGGGAAGGGCTATGAGAAGTGATACAAGAAACACTGACTCAGTTATGACCATCAAGGAAAATTTCTCTGATTAAGTGATAGGAGTTACCTTGGTGAGGAAGATAAGGAACAGCATGAGTAAAAGTCCTAAGGCAGGGAGCCAATGAGATGGGATGAGAAGGATTAAATGAATATATTCAGGGATTTCTGCAGTTCAGTCTGAATCAGTGGTGTTGACAGTATTACGTTGGCCAAAAAGTTCATTTGAATTATGCTGTCAAATGTTATGGAAAAATCTGGATGAACTTTCTGACCAATCCAATATCTTTAGACAGAGAAGAATTGAGAAAGAGTCCTAGGTTGTAAACTGAAAGGTATATGCATTAAAGTTGGAAAAAACCCCAAAGATAAAAATCCTGTTTGTATCCTGAGAAAAATAACTGCAAAGACATATTTCAATAACTGAACATACCCTCAGAAAACACAAAAATGTCTCCGGAAGAGTTTGACTTTGTTCCTGCATTGATTTGAAATGATCAAAACTCAAAATGTTGCAGGTTAAAATGGAAAATAGTTAAAAATGATTCTTAGGGATAATATAAACCAGAGCAATATGTTAGATCTGGAATATATTCAACTTTCCCATCATTGCATATTGAAGACAAATATATTTTCAACTTATAAAGTAGTATTTGCTTTTAATATAATTGCATGAAGAAGAGCTGATTAGTTAAATTTCAACTCTGCAACAACCAGCCTTTCCTAGGAGCACAGACTCAGATGTGCATGCCCTGGCACCTCTTTCTGCATCGTGCCATATACCAGCTTTTTGGTTGAACAATAATGTCCGCAAGTACCACGTATCTCTTGATGAGAATAAGCTACAGGTTTGCTTAAAGGTTATTAACTTCAGTTGCCCCAAATATGTGACTGTAAATGACAAATCTGGGCCCAAAAAAGAGGCAAGAAATTGAGATGATGTAATTTATAGCTTCTTTCCCAAAGAAGTTGATGCAAGATGATTTGTTCATCTTAACAACATTTTAATAGATTCTTTCCCATAACACGTATTGCAAACCAGAACATTAAGCACTGCAGAAGCCTTATTATGGCTATGGATTTAGTAATGTGACAAACAGATTGCCTTGGTTATAAAACCTGAGATTGCTTTCTTTGGTTTTGCAGCATATGGAATTCTTCTTGGTGAACCATTAAACATGCACCATGCTTTTCTAATTAAAACTAACGATTCCCTTTGTCACCATTTATCCCATCATTTCCTGATGCAGAAACTTTCATAGCATCATAGGATAAAGGCCAAATATCATAGTCTAAAATGCAGTTCCTCCATGACCTTCCTTTCTGCTCTTGCTACCCTTTAGGCTCTCATGAAAGTGAAAGTCACTCAGTCGTGTCCTCCTCTTTGCGACCCCCGTGGACTGTAGCCTGCCCGGCTCCTCTGTTAATGGAATTCTCCAGGCCAGAATACTGAAGTGGGTCGCTGTTCCCTTCTCCAGGCGATCTTCCCAACCCAGGGATTGAACCCATGTCTCCCACATTGCGGGCAGATTCTTTACCGTCGGAGCCACCAGGGGAACCTAGTAAACAGTCTATATGATTTCTCCGAATGTGACTGGTCCCTTGCTGCCTCTGTAGCTTACTAAATGCTCCTCGCAAAGTTCTTCCCTTTCTCTCTCCCGTCTTGGCCTGCTGAAGCCCTTGCAGCTCTTTCAGAATCATCTCAGATGCACCACGCCTCCTGGAGGCTTTCCTTGGTCTTTCTAATTACGCTTCCCAAACTGGGTTCCTCAGAACATCAATTCTATGGACCATAGAAGGACACTGCTTTCTGGAGAGTCACAAAACAAAAGGAGCATCTTAAATGCTCAGAGAAGTTGTACAGTAAAGACATCTGTTAATTTTTGTTCAGCTCAGCACTTCCTAAACTTGGTGTGACCATGAAATTTCCTTCCAAATGGTACTTGTTAACATCACAGAGAGCAGACTTTGAGAAATATTCCCCTGCTAGTCTGTGCTCCCTGTTTGTAGGTCCTCATTTATTCACTCACTTAGTGAACAGATAAGATATTTATAGACTGTATACTAAGTGTAGAGAAGGATTAAAAAAATGACTCAGGCTTAGAGTCATGCGAGAAGCGTAAAGTGTAGTAGGGGAAATAGGACAGTAATGGCTGTCCGAGGTCGGCTGTGTCGCGTGCCCCGATGCAGGCACCAGTGAGATGCTGTGGGGGCTCAGGGTGGAAGACAGCCTTTCAACCCGGGGAATATCCGTCTGGGTCCTTCAAGAAACAGATTCCCAGTGTGTGCTTTGTAGCCAGCTAGGAGTTCCTGGATGATTTCAGATGGTATATTAATGAACATTAACAATGTTTATTTAGGTATTAAATATGAATTTGGAAATGTCACTAGCACACAATAACCACAGTGTAGGTAGTCGCCCAGAGTTTTTGGTGGTGCTGTTGGTTCCCATAAATTATATAAGTTAAAAGCTTGAGAGAGACTTTTAAATGAAATAGTAAATAGATAATAAAATGGAAAATACAGAGAAAAATGTAGATTCCAAGACAGGACTAACCGTGCAAGGATTGATTAGGGGGTATGAGCTCTGAGAAAACAGAGAAGGAGCTGAGAAAACCTGGGAGAGCCATCCAGCCACCGTGCAGCCTGACCCCTGAGTGAAAGAGAAATTGAAGGTTAGGAGGAAGAGAGGGCCACCCAGGGAAGACGTGGCCAGCCCATTGGGAGTCCTTGAGCCAAAGCTAGCCTCAGAGCTGTCTGGAGGTGTCTGTTATACTCCGTCATGGCCGGGAGCAGCCCGGGGGTGATGTGGCCTCACACAGGGACAGCACTGGGTCCAGAGTGAAGCCGCTGGCCTGGAGGTCAGTCCTGTCGTTGCCGGCGCATGAAGTGTGTTTCCATGGCTGCAGCTGAGCACTGGCGCTGGGTGAGGGGTTCACAGGCTGGCATTGGTGCTTGTCCTTGATGTCGTGTTGGAACGTAGAGGTGGGAGAGAAGAGTGTTCCAGGTAAGATGAGCAGTAACGCAGAAGCAGGAAAATATGGAATTGCCCGTGGAAAACATCATTTCATTTACGGTTGGAATGTAAGGTATGGGAGAGCTGTTAAAAGTTACTGGTGTGAATTCTGGAGTCAGGCAGTCTGGCTAGAATCCCAGCTGCTCCCTTACATTGGGTGAGGCCCCTCACATCTCTTTCTTCCACTTTCCTCATCTTTACTGTGGGAATAGTGATGGGGTGGTTGTGTCATTCCAGCAACAACCTTTGAAACCAACTAGGTATCTGATGTAACAAACCCGAGTGAGTGTAGACCCCAAAGTTGAGGGCTGAGTAGCACTGAAGTGACTGCCCGCACTTAAGATAGCAGCTGCCAGCAAGGTCCCCAAGGCTACTTGCACGTCTGCCCAGCTGGCTGCAAATTCAAGATTTTCCACATGCCTACCCCTCAGGTTCAATAATTCACTAGAATGACTCACAGAACTCAGAATAGAGCTTTGCTGACAATGACCACTTTTCTATTTTTTTTTTTACAAAGGGTGAAACTTAGGGGCAGGCAAATGGGAGAGATGCATATAGGGCAGGGGTGGGGTGGGGGCCAGGGCGTCCATGCTTCCTCCAGGCACAGCTACTCCCCCATCACGATCAATAAGTTCACTAACCTATGTGTTTATGTTAGCATAAACACAGGTGTGGATGAGATGGGATTGTTAAGAATAGCAAAAGACAATCCTGTCACTCAGGAGTAATGTAATGTTTATGTGAAATAGACATACGTGAAATACACTATCTTAACAGTTTTTGAGTACAGTTCAGTGGTATTAGATACACGCACACTGCTGTGTAGTCATCACCACCCTTCCATCCTCATGACTCTCTTCAGCAAATAAAACTGAAACTATACACACACTGAGTAATTCCTCATTTTTGTCTCCTTCAGCCTGTCAACCAACATTTTATTCTCTATCCTTATAGTTTTGACTATTCTAAGTTAACTCACATCAGTGGGTTCATACAGCATTTGTCTTTTTTGTGACTTAAATAATGTCCTCAAAGTTTATCTCTGACGTTACATATTGCACAATTTCTTTCTTTTTAAGGCTAGGTAATAGTTCATATGTTCAGTTCAGTTCAGTCACTTAGTCGTGTCTAACTCTTTGCGAACCCATGAATCGCAGCACGCCAGGCCTCCCTGTTCATCACCATCTCCTGGAGATCACTCAGACTCACGTCCATCAAGTCTGTGATGTTATGCAGCCATCTGATCCTTGGTCATCCCCTTCTCCTCCTTCCCCCAATCCTTCTCAGCATCAGAGTCTTTTCCAATGGGTCAACTCTTCGCATGAGGTGGCCAAAGTACTGGCGTTTCAGCTTTAGCATCCTTCCTTCCAAAGAAATCCCAGGGCTGATCTCCTTCAGAATGGACTGGTTGGATCTCCTTGCAGTCCAAGGGACTCTTACGAGTCTTCTCCAACACCACAGTTCAGAAGCATCAATTCTTCGGTGTTCAGCCTTCTTCACAGTCCAACTCTCACATCCATACATGACCACAGGAAAAACCATAGCCTTGACTAGACTAGCCATACTAGTTCATATGCATAGACCACATTTTGCCTATCCATTCATCGGTTGGTGCACACTTGGGGTGCTTTGATGTTTTCAGTTCAGTCGCTCAGTCGTGTCCGACTCTCTGCGACCCCACAGACTGCAGCACGCCAGGCTTCCCTGACCACCACCAACTCTCAGAGCTTGCTCATACTCATGTCCACTGAGTCGGTGATGCCATCCAACCATCTCATCCTCTGTCGTCCCCTTCTCCTCCTGCCTTCAATCTTCCCCAGCTTTAGGGTCTTTTGCAAGGAGTCAGTTCTTCACATCAGGTGGCCAAAGTACTAGAGTTTCAGCTTCAACATCAGTCCTTCCAATGAATATTCAGGGCTGATCTCCTTGCAGTCCAAGGGACTCTCAAGAGTCTTCTCCAACACCACAGATCAAAAGCATCAACTCGTCAGTGCTCAGCTTTCTTTTTGGTCCAACTCTCACATCCACATGTGACTACTGGAAAAACCATAGCTGTGATTAAAGGAACTTGTCGGCAAAGTAATGTCTCTGCTTCTTAATATGCTGTCTAGGTTGGTCATAGCTGTTCTTCCAAGGAGCAAGCGTCTTTTAGTTTCATGGCTGCAGTCACCATCTGCAGTTGTTTTGGAGCCCCCCCGAATAAAGTCTGTCACTTTTTCCATTATTTCCACATCTGTTTGCCATGAAGTGATGGGACCAGATGCCGTCATCTTCATTTTTTTTTATCTCAATTTTAGGTATTTATTTATTTACTTTTACCTTACCATATTGTATTGGTTTTGCCGTACATTGACATGAATCCGCCACGGGTGTACATGTGTGTTGAGTTTTAAGCCAGGTTTTTCACTCTCCTCTTTCACTTTCATCAAGAGGCTCTTTAGTTCTTCTTCGCTTTCTGCCATAAGGGTGGTGTCATCTGCCTATCTGAGGTTACTGATATTTCTTCCGGCAATCTTGATTCCAGCTTGTGCTTCATTCAGACTGGCATTTCACATGATGTCCCCTGCATGTAAGTTAAATAAGCAGGGTGACAATATACATCCAGGACATACTCCTTTTCCAATTTGGAACCAGTCTGTTGTTCCATGTCCGGTTCTAACTGATGCTTCTTGACCTGCATACAGATTTCTCAGGAGGCAGGTTAAGTGGTCTGGTATTCCCATCTCTTTAAGAATTTTCCACAGTTTGTTGTGATCTACACAGTCACAGGCTTTGGCGTAGTCAATCAAGCAGATGTTTTTCTGGAACTCCCTTGCTTTTTCACTGACCCAGCGGATGTTGGCAGTTTGATCTCTGGTTCCTCTGCCTTTTCTAAATCCAGCTTGAACATCTGGAAGTTCATGGTTCATATACCGTTGAAGCCTGCCTTGGAGAATTTTGAGCATTACTTTGCTAGCGTGTGAGATGAGTGTAACTGTGCGGTAGTTTGAGCATTCTTCGGCATTGCCTTCTTTGAGACTGGGATGAAAACTGACCTTTTCCAGTCCCGTGGCCACTGCTGAGTTTTCCAAATTTGCTGGCATATTGAGTGCTGCACTTTCACAGCATCATCTTTCAGGATCTGAAAGAGCTCAACTGGAATTCCATCACCTCCACTAGCTTTGTTCGTAGTGATGCTTCCTAAGGCCCGCTTTACTTGGCATGCCAGGATGTCTGGCTCTGGGCGAGTGATCACACCATCGTGGTTATCTGGATCATGAAGATCTTTTTTTGTACAGTTCTTCTGTGTATTCTTGCCACCTCTACTTAATATCTTCTGCTTCTGTTAGGTCCATACCGTTTCTGTCCTTTATTGAGCCCATCTTTGCGTGAAATGTTCCCTCGGCATCTCTAAGTTTCTTGAAGAGATCGCTAGGCTTTCCCATTCTGTTGTTTTCCTCTATTTCTTTGCACTGATCACTGAGGAAGGCTTTCTTGTCTCTCCTTGCTATTCTTTGGAACTCTGCATTCAAATGGGCATGTCTTTCCTTTTCTCCTTTGCCTTTAGCTTCTCTTCGTTTCTCGGCTATTCGTAAGGTCTCCTCAGACAGCCATTTTGCTGTTTTTCATTTCTTTTTCTTGGGGATGGTCTTGATCACTGCCTCCTGTACAACGTCACAAACCTCCATCCATAGTTCTTCAGGCCCTCTATCAAACCTAATCCCTTGAATCTATTTGTCACTTCCACTGTATAATCGTAAGGGATTTGATTTAGGTCATAGCTGAAGGGTCTAGTGGTTTTCCCTACTTTCTTCAATTTAAGACTGAATTTTGCAATAATGGGTTCATAGTCTGAGCCACAGTTAGCTCCCAGTCTTGTTCTTGCTGACTGTATAGAGTTTCTCCATCTTTGGTTGCGAAGAATATAATCAATTTGATTTCGACATTGACCATCTGGTGATGTCCATGTGTACAGTCTTCTCTTGTGTCGTTAGAAGGTGTTTACTGCGACCAGTGTGTTCTCTTTGCAAAACTCTGTTAACTTTTGCCCTGCTTCATTTTGGCCAAATTTGCCTGTTACTCCAGGTATCTCTTGACTTCCTACTTTTGCATTCCAGTTCTCTATGATGAAAAGGACATCTTTCTTGGGTGTTAGTTCTAGAAGGTCTTGTAGGTCTTCATAGAATCATTCAGCTTTAGCTTCTTCAGCATTATTGGTTGGGGCATAGACTCAAATTCAGTTCAGTTCAGTTCAGTCGCTCAGTCATGTCTGACTCTCTGCGACAGCATGAATCGCAGCAGGCCAGGCCTCCCTGTCCGTCACCAACTCCCGGATTTCACTCAGACTCATGTCCATCGAGTCAGTGATGCCATCCAGCCATCTCATCCTCTGTCGTCCCCTTCTCCTCCTGCCCCCAATCCCTCCCAGCATCAGAGTCTTTTCCAATGAGTCAGCTCTTCGCATGAGGTGGCCAAAGTACTGGAGTTTCAGCTTTAGCATCATTCCCAGGGCTGATCTCCTTCAGAATGGACTGGTTGGATCTCCTTGCAGTCCAAGGGACTCTCAAGAGTCTTCAACACCACAGTTCAAAAGCATCAATTACTGTGATATTAAGTGGTTTTCCTTGGAAACAAACAGATCATTCTGTCATTTTTGAGTTTGCACCCAAGTACTGCATTTTGGACTCTCTTATTGACTATGAGGGCTACTCCATTTTTTTTCTAAGGAAATCTTGTTCACAGTAGTAGATATAATGGTCATCTGAATTAAATTTGCCCATTCCAGTCCATTTTAGTTCACTGATTCCTAAAATGTTGGTGTTCACTCTTGCCATCTTCTGTTTGACCGCTTCTAATTTACCTTGATTCATGGACCTAACATCCATCTTTGCATATCCATGTTTTAGCTATTGTGAGTAATACAGCTATGAACATGGGTATGTAAATGTCTCTTTGAGAATTTGCTTTCACTTCTTTTGGGTTTATGCCTAAAAGTGGGACCACTGGCACTAATAATTCTATGTATAATTGTTTTGTGGAACCAACATACCAACTATACCTTTTTACTTTCCCACAGAGTGCACAATGGTTCCAGTTTGTCCACTGCTTCACTAAAATTCTATTCTTTTTTAAACCAATACAATATTGTAAAGTAATTAGCCTCCAATTAAAATAAATAAATAAACAGTAGCCATCCTAATGGGTGTGAGATGGTGCGTCACTGTGATTTTGATTTGCAGACACTTACTCCTTGGAAGAAAAGTTATGACCAACCTAGATAGCATATTCGGAGAAGGCAATGGCACCCCACTCCAGTACTCTTGCCTGGAAAATCCCATGGGCAGAGGAACCTGGTAGGCTGCAGTCCATGGGGTCGCTAGGAGTCAGACATGACTGAGCGACTTCACTTTCACTTTTCACTTTCATGCATTGGAGAAGGAAATGGCAACCCACTCCAGTGTNACTCTGCATTCAAATGGGCATGTCTTTCCTTTTCTCCTTTGCCTTTAGCTTCTCTTCGTTTCTCGGCTATTCGTAAGGTCTCCTCAGACAGCCATTTTGCTGTTTTTCTTTTTCTTGGGGATGGTCTTGATCACTGCCTCCTGTACAACGTCACAAACCTCCATCCATAGTTCTTCAGGCCCTCTATCAAACCTAATCCCTTGAATCTATTTGTCACTTCCACTGTATAATCGTAAGGGATTTGATTTAGGTCATAGCTGAAGGGTCTAGCGGTTTTCCCTACTTTCTTCAATTTAAACTGCAAAAGGGAATGGAAGACCACTTCAGTATTCTTGCCTTGAGAACCCCATGAACTGTATGAAAAGGCAAAAAGATATGGCACTGAAAGATTAACTCCCCAGGTCAGAAGGTGCCCAATATGCTACTGAAGAAGAGTGGAGCAATAACTCCAGAAAGAATGAAGAGATGGAGCCAAAGTGAAAACAAAGCCCAGTCGTGGATAAGACTGAAGATGGAAGTAAAGTCTGATGTTGTAAAGAACAATATTGCAAGCGAACCTGGAATGTTAGGTCCATGAATCAAGGTAAACTGGAAGTGGTCAAATGGGAGATGGCAAGAGAGAACATCGACATTTTAGGAATCAGTGAGCTAAAATGAACTGGAATAGGCAAATTTAATTCAGATGACCGTTATATCTACTACTGTGGCCAATAATCCTTTAGAAGAAATGAAGAAAGCCCTCATAGTTAACCAAAGAGTCCGAAATGCAGTATTTGGGTGCAAACTCAAAAATGACAGAATGATCTCTGTTCATTTCCAAGGGAAACCATTCAATACCACACTAATCTGATTCTATGCCCCAGCTACTAATGCCAAAGAACTTGAAGTTAAAAGGTTCTATGAAGACCTACAAGACCTTCTAGAACTAACATGCAAAAAAGATGTCCTTTTCGTCATAGGGGACTGGAATGCAAAAGCAGGAAGTCAAGAGATATCTAGAGTAATAGGCAAATTTGGCCTTGGAGTACAGAATGAAGCAGGGCAAAGGCTAACAGAGTTTTGCCAAGAGAATGCACTGGTCATAGCAAACACCTTCCAACAACACAATAGAAGACTCTACACATGGACATCACCAGATGGCCAACACCGAAATCAGATTGATTATATTCTTTGCAGCCAAAGATGGAGAAGCCCTATACAGTCAGCAAAAGCAAGACTGGAAGCTGACTGTGGCTCAAATCATGAACTCCTTATTGCAAAATTCAGACTTAAATTGAAGAAAGTAGGGAAAACCACTAGACCATTCAGTTATGACCTGAATCAAATCCCTTACAATTATACAGTGGAAATGTCCATCATTAGATGAATGGATAAAGATGTGGTCTATATACACTATGTAATATTACTCCATCATAAAGAATAGTGTAAGGTCATTTGCAGTAGATTTTCATAATAAGTAAAGTCAGACAAAGAAACACAAATACTATATGACATCACTTATATGTGGAATCTTAAAAAAGGAAACAAATGGACTTATTTACAAAACAGAAATAGACTTACAAAGAAAAGAAAATTATGGCCATGAAAGGGAAAAGCAGGGGAAGGATAAATTAGGAGTTTGGGGTTAAAATATACATACTACTATATATAAAATAGATAACCAACAAGGACCTACAGTTTAGCACAGGAAAAAATTCTCAATATCCTATAATAACCTATAATGAAAAAGAAATCTGTATGCAGGTCAAGAAGCTAACAGTTAAAACCAGACATTGAACAATGGACTGGTGCCAAACTGGGAAAAGAATACATCAAGACTGTATATGTCACCATGCTTATTTCACTTATATGCAGAGTACATCATGCAAAATGCCGGGGTAGATGTAGCACAAGTTGGAAACAGGATTGCCAGGAGAAATATCAGTAACTTCAGATGACACCACCCTTATGTAATAAAGCTAAAAGTAACTAAAGAGCCACTTGATGAAAGTGAAAGAGCAGAGTGCAAAAGCTGGCTTAAAACTCAACATTCAAAATACAAAGATCATGGCATCTGGTCCCATCACTTCATGGCAAATAGATGGGGAAACAATGGAAACAGTGACAGACTTTTATTTTCTTGGGCTCCAAAATCACTGCAGATGGCGACTGCAGCCATGAAATTAAAAGATGTTTGCTGCTTGGAAAACAAGCTATGACAAACCTAGACAGCATATTTAAAAGCAGAGACATTACTTCGCCAACAAACATCCATCTATTCAAAGCTATAGTTTTTTTAGTAGTCAAGTACAGATGTGAAAGCTGGACCATAAAGAAAGCTGAGCACCAAAAAATTGATGCTTTCGAACTGTCGTGTTGGAGAAGACTCTTGAGAGTCCCTTGGACTGCAAGGAGATCACACCAATCAATCCTAAATGAAATCAGTCCTGAATATTCACTGGAAGGACTGATGCTGAGGCTCCAACACTTTGGCCACCTGATGCTTCAAAGAAATGACTCATTAGAAAAGACCCTGATGCTGGGAAAGATTGAGGGCAGGAGGAGAAGGGGAAGACAAAGGATGAGATGTTTGGATGACATCACCGACTCGATGGACATGAGTTTGAGCAAGCTCCAGGAGTTGGTGATGGACAGGGAAGCCTGCCGTGCTACAGCCCATGGGGTTGCAAAGAGTCAGACACGACTGAGCAACTGAATAATGGAAAAGAATCTAATACACATATATACATATATTTATATACATGCTTGTATGTGTGAATCACTTTGGATTATATGAAGATAAAACAACATTGGAAATCAACTACATGCTAAGTTGCTCCAGTCACGTCTGACTCTTTGCACCCTTATGGACTGTAGCCCGCCAGGCTCCTCTATCCATGGGATTCTCCAGGCAAGAATACTGGAGTGGGTTGCCATTTCCTCCTCTAGAGGGGAGGTCTTCCTGATCAGGGATCGAACCCGTGTCTCTTCTGTCTCCTGCATAGGCAGGCGGGTTCTTTATCACTAGTGCCAGCTGGGAAGCCCTGGAAATTACTTCATTTAAACAATTTTTTAGGTTGGTTCTTTGAAAAGATCAAGAAACTTGATAACCATTAGATGAGCTAAGAAAATTTACTAACACCAGAATTAGAAGTGTGGACATTATTACCAATTCTACAGAAATAAAAATTATTATAAGAGAGTACTATGAACAACTGTATGCCCAACAAATTCGAAAATTTAGATGATCTGGTAAGTCTCCTAGAAACACAAATCCTAACACGAGTAAACCATGAAGAGAAAAACTGAACAGATTATAACTAGCAAGGAGATTAAATCACTAATCAAAAATCTTCCAAAAAAAAGAAAAGCTCTCAACCTGAGGGCTTCACTTAGTGAATTCTACATTTTAAAGAAAAATTTCATACCAATTCTCCCGAAGGTTTTCCAGAAAATTGTAGAAGAGGGAACACTTCCTAACTCATTCTATAAGGCCAGTTTAACCCTGATACCAAAGCCAGACAAAGATACTACAAGAAAAGTAAATTACAAACCAATATCCCTATGGGTACTGATGCAAAAATCCTCAACAAAATCCTAGCAAAAAGAATTTGGTAGCACAGTAAAAGGATTATACACAATGACCAAATAGGATTTATTTCTGCAGTGCAAAGGTTCAACATATGAATATTGATCAGTACAATATGCCACATCGACAACATGAAGAAACTGCACAATCATCTCAACTGATATAGAAAAGTACTGTGGCAAAATAAAACACTCTTTCATGATTAAAAAAGACTCCAACAAACTGAATAGAATAAAACTATCTCAACATAATAAGAGCATTTTTATGAAAGACTCACAGTAAATATCATACTTAACAGTGAAAGACTGAAAACTCTTTCTCTAAGAGTAGGAACAAGGTAAGGATGCCCATTTTTCACCTCTTTTATTCAACACAGTACTGGAAGTTATAGCCAAAACAATTAATTATAGCCATTAGCAATGAGAAAATGAAATACACCCAAT
>SJYQ01000849.1:0-77872 GCA_006410935.1 Redunca redunca | reverse complement strand
TGGCAAGAATACACAGAAGAACTGTACAAAAAAAGATCTTCATGATCCAGATAACCACGATGGTGTGATCACTCGCCCAGAGCCAGACATCCTGGCATGCCAAGTAAAGCGGGCCTTAGGAAGCATCACTACGAACAAAGCTAGTGGAGGTGATGGAATTCCAGTTGAGCTCTTTCAGATCCTGAAAGATGATGCTGTGAAAGTGCAGCACTCAATATGCCAGCAAATTTGGAAAACTCAGCAGTGGCCACGGGACTGGAAAAGGTCAGTTTTCATCCCAGTCTCAAAGAAGGCAATGCCGAAGAATGCTCAAACTACCGCACAGTTACACTCATCTCACACGCTAGCAAAGTAATGCTCAAAATTCTCCAAGGCAGGCTTCAACGGTATATGAACCATGAACTTCCAGATGTTCAAGCTGGATTTAGAAAAGGCAGAGGAACCAGAGATCAAACTGCCAACATCCGCTGGGTCAGTGAAAAAGCAAGGGAGTTCCAGAAAAACATCTGCTTGATTGACTACGCCAAAGCCTGTGACTGTGTAGATCACAACAAACTGTGGAAAATTCTTAAAGAGATGGGAATACCAGACCACTTAACCTGCCTCCTGAGAAATCTGTATGCAGGTCAAGAAGCATCAGTTAGAACCGGACATGGAACAACAGACTGGTTCCAAATTGGAAAAGGAGTATGTCCTGGATGTATATTGTCACCCTGCTTATTTAACTTACATGCAGGGGACATCATGTGAAATGCCAGTCTGAATGAAGCACAAGCTGGAATCAAGATTGCCGGAAGAAATATCAGTAACCTCAGATAGGCAGATGACACCACCCTTATGGCAGAAAGCGAAGAAGAACTAAAGAGCCTCTTGATGAAAGTGAAAGAGGAGAGTGAAAAACCTGGCTTAAAACTCAACACACATGTACACCCGTGGCGGATTCATGTCAATGTACGGCAAAACCAATACAATATGGTAAGGTAAAAGTAAATAAATAAATACCTAAAATTGAGATAAAAAAAAATGAAGATGACGGCATCTGGTCCCATCACTTCATGGCAAACAGATGTGGAAATAATGGAAAAAGTGACAGACTTTATTCGGGGGGGCTCCAAAACAACTGCAGATGGTGACTGCAGCCATGAAACTAAAAGACGCTTGCTCCTTGGAAGAACAGCTATGACCAACCTAGACAGCATATTAAGAAGCAGAGACATTACTTTGCCGACAAGTTCCTTTAATCACAGCTATGGTTTTTCCAGTAGTCACATGTGGATGTGAGAGTTGGACCAAAAAGAGAGCTGAGCACTGACGAGTTGATGCTTTTGATCTGTGGTGTTGGAGAAGACTCTTGAGAGTCCCTTGGACTGCAAGGAGATCCAACCAGTCCATCCTAAAGGAGATCAGCCCTGAATATTCATTGGAAGGACTGATGTTGAAGCTGAAACTCCAGTACTTTGGCCACCTGATGTGAAGAACTGACTCCTCGCAAAAGACCCTAATGCTGGGGAAGATTGAAGGCAGGAGGAGAAGGGGCCGACAGAGGATGAGATGGTTGGATGGCATCACCGACTCAGTGGACATGAGTCTGAGCAAGCTCTGAGAGTTGGTGGTGGTCAGGGAAGCCTGGCGTGCTGCAGTCTGTGGGGTCGCAGAGAGTCGGACACGACTGAGCGACTGAACTGAACCTGTGTAAGTGGTTGATCTACTGCCTTTACTGTGTGTGTGCCTTCACCATGAAGTGTTTGTGTTTTTCTCATTCTAGTGTGGTCTTTCTTTTTCCCTTAGAGAAGTCCTTTTAATGTTTCTAGTAAAGTCAGTTTAGTGGTGCTAATGTCTTCTAGGCTTTTCTTGTGTGTAAAACTCTTGATCTGTCCTCTAAAACCAAAACGATCGCTTTGCCAGGTAGGGTGTTCTTGGTTGTATGTTTTTTCCTTACATCACTTGCACATATTGTGCCACTCCTTTCCTGACTGGAAAGTCGGCTTCTAGTCTGTTTGTGCATGTTTGCCTTTCTCTTGATGCTTTTAAGATTTTCTCTTTTCCCTTAATTTTGCCATTTAATTATAATATGTCTTGGCACAAACTTCTTTGGTTCATCTCACCGGGCCTTGTCTGTGCTTCCCGAACCTGTTTCCTTTGCCAGGTTATGGAAGTTTTCAGCTATTGTTTCTTTAAGTTCTCTTCAGCTTTCGTCTCTTCTTCTTCTGCAACCCATATAATGCCAGTGTTAGTATATTGGATTTTGTCATAGTTCTCTTAAACTATCCTCATTTTAAAGAAACTTATTGGAGGATCTACAATGTGGTGTTAGTTTCAGGTGTATAGCAAAGCAATTCAGTTATACACATATTCTTTTTCAGATTTTTTACCAATATATAGGTTATTACAGAATATTGAGAAGTGCCCTGTGCTATACAGTAGATCCTTGTTGATTATTTATGTATGTTAGTATGTGTATGTTATTCCCAGGCTCCTAATTTATCCCTCCCCTCCTTGTTCCCCCTTTGGTAACCATATGTTTGTTTTAAAAATATGTGAATCTGTTTCTGTTTTGTAAATAAGTTCATGTGTATCATTAAAAAAATTAGATTCCATATATGAGTGATATCCTATGATACTTGTATTTCTGATTTACTTCACTTAGCATGGTAATCTCTAGGTCCAGCTGTGTTGCTGCGAATGGCATCATTTCATTCTTTTTTATGGCTGGGTAACATTCCATTGTATATGTACGCTGCACCTTCTTCATCCATACCCCTGTTGATGGACATTTAGATTGCTTCCCCGTCTTGGCTATTGTAAATAGTGCTGTGGTGACCATTAGGGTGCATGTACCTTTTCAAAGAAAGGCTTTCTTTGAATATATGTTCAGGAGTGGGATTGTGGTTCATATGGTAGCTCTATTTTTAGTTCTTTAAGGAACTTCCATAGTATTCTCCATAGTGGTTGTACCAATTTACTTTGAGAGTTTCCTTTTCTCCACATCCTCATTGTATGCATGTGTGTCCAGTCACATTCATGTCCAACTCTTTGTGACCCTTTGAACTGTAGCCCACCAGGCTCTTCTGTCTGTGGGATTCTTCGGGCAAGAATACTGGAGTGGACTGCCATTTTCTCCAGGGAATCTTCCTGACCCAGGGACCAAACCTGAGTCTCCCGTGTCTCCTGCCTTGCAGGTGGATTCCTTACCCGCCAAGCCACTGGGGAAGATCCCCGCACCCTCTCCAGAATTTTCTGTTTGTAGACCTATTGATGATGGCCATTCTGACTGCTGTGAGTGATGCCTCGCTGTAGTTTTCATTTGCATTTCTTTGCTAATCAGTGATGTTGAGCATCTTCTCCTGTGTCTGTTGGCCATCTGCACGTCTTCTTTGGAGAAATATCTATTTAGTCTTTTATCCATTTTTGGATTCGGTTGTATGTTTTCTTGACATAGAGCTACATGAGCTGTTTGTATATTTTGGAGATTAAACTCTGGTTGGTTGCTTTGTTTGCAAATATTTTCTCACATTCTGTGGGTTGTCTTTTTGTTTTGTTTATGGTTTCTTTTGCTATGCAAAAACTCTAAGTTTAATTAGGTCTCATTTGTTTATTTTTGTTTTCATTTCCATTGCTTTGGGAGGTGGATCCAAAAAGATATTGCTGTGATTTGTATCAAAGAGTGTTGTTTCTAAGAATTTTATAATGTTCAGCCTTACATTTAGGTCTTTGATCCATTTTGAGTTTATTTTTGTTTATGGTGCTAAAGAGTGTTCTAATTTTCATGCTTTTATGTGTAGCTGTCTAATTTTCCCAGCACCATTTATTGAATATTGAGACTGTCTGTTCACCATTATATTATTCTTGCCTCCTTTGTTAGGGAAGTTATCCTAATTTTTAAAAATTCTTTTTGTTCTTTTTTCTCTTCAGCTTGGATACTTTCCAGTACTGTCTTCCAGTTCACTAGTCTTTTCCTCTGTCACCTAATCTGCTGTTGATTTCTTTCGTTGCAGGGAGGAAGCCAATTCTTACTCCATGTTGGAACTGTTTCTTTGACTTGCTTTCCATTGTTTTTGTTATTATAATCATACAGAATGGTTTACCTCAGAGAATCCTGCCCCTCTGCCTAAAGTTCCTTTGTTCAGAGTCCTATCCACAGGTGGATGGTAGGAAGGAAGAAATTAACACCTCTCTTTCCTGAGGCTTGCCATTCTAGGAGATGGTTGTAAGATTACTGGCCTTTTTACTTTGCTTCCTCATCTCCCCTCATCTCTAATTTATAAAAGAACCTGGCATCCAGACCCCGATAAGACGGTTATTTTGAGGTACTACCCTGCCATCTTCTTGGCCTACCAGCTCTCCGATTAGTCTCTTCCTTGCCTCAACACCTCGTCTCTTGGATTCATTGACCTGTTGTGCAGCAAGCAGAGTGAGCTTGGACTTGGTAACACTTACACTGTATTATTTATTTCAGTCATTGTATTCTCTAGCTCTGTTTGGTTCTTCTTTATACTTTCTCTTTTTAAACTTATTACTGCATGCATCCATTCTTCTGAGTTAGTTGAGCATCTTTATAATCATTACCTTGAACTCTTTGTTGGGTAAATGGCTTATCTCCACTTAGTTCTTCTCAGCTTGATCTTGTTCCTTCATTTGAAACATACTCCTCCATCTCCTCATTGTGCCTAGTTCTGTGTTTCCATGTGTTGGTAGTTCAGTTGTGTTTCCTACTCTTGAGGAAACGGCCTTATGTAGAAGGTGTTCAATGAAGGGGCGCCCACTCCCTTCTGGTCACCTCCTGTAGGCTGTGTTGGCTGTTGTGGTTGGTATGACTGCAGTGGGCACATTGGGACATGGGTCTGATCCCTGGCCCAGGTGAGTACACAGCCCTAGCTCAAGCCACCCCTGTTGGCTTGCTGTTAGATGGGCGGGGCGGGGGGGGGCGGTCCTGGCATGGCTGGTTGCATGGCATGGGGGTTGCCCAGAGCTGGTGCTGGCCTGCTTGTTGGTGTAGCCTAATCCTTGGGTGGCTGACTGTTAGTCCTGAGGGGTCCTGGGGTTGATGCCAGTCCACTAGTGGCTGGGTCCTGGGCTGGCTGGCTGTGGGGCCAGAGGGACCTGGGAATGATGCTAGTCTGTGGTGGGTGGCTGGGGGGAGGATTCCCGAATGACGCTTGCCAGCACCAGTATCTTAGTGGTAGAATGAGCTCCCCAAAATGACTGCTGCCAGTGTCGATGAAACCAGGGGAAGTTTCAGTAGCCTCCAAGAGGCTCTCTAAATCAGTGAGTTTGACCCAAATCCCTGCAAAGTACTGAGTCTGCACTGGGACTTGAATTATGTGAGATTACTGTGTGCCCTTTAGGAATCTCTGTTTTCTGCATCCCTCTGGTTCTCCCATACACAAGGCCTGTGACCCTTCAGAGCCACATATTCTGGGGTCTTGTTTTCAGTGCAGGGCCTCCAAGTTGGGGAGCCCAATGTGGGCCTCAGACCCCTCCCTCTTTGGAAAGAACCTTTGTAGTTGTGGTTATCTTTCCCTTTGTGGATTGTCTACCTGAGGGGGTGGTGGTGTGGGTCAGATCATATTGTGTCTCTACCATCCCTACCCATCTCATTGTGGTTCCTTCTTTATATCTTTAGTTTTGGAAAAATCTTTCCTGCTGGTCTTCAGATTGCTGTCAAGGATAGTTTCTCTGCAATTGTTGTGAGTTCTGTGTGCATGTGAGGGAGTGAGCTCTGTAACTGCTGTGAGTTCTGTGCCCATGTGAGGACATGAGCTCTGTAATTGCTGTGAGTTCTGTGCCCATGTGAGGACGTGAGCTCTGTAATTGCTGTGAGTTCCGTGTGCATGTGAGGACGTGAGCTCTGTAATTGCTGTGAGTTCCATGTGCATGTGAGGAAGTGAGCTCAGCTCTACTCTGCTGTCTTGGCTGCACCTCAGTGTGTTTTCATTTGTGCTCATCTCTGGGATTTTCCAGATTCCTTTGTGAGTTTTCTTCGATCCATTGGTTAAGAGTGTGTTGCTAATTTCTAAAATTTTGTTATTGATTTCTAACTTTAATCCTGTTGTGGATTATAGAAAATAATTAGTATAGTATCTGTCTTTAAAAACTTTGAGACTTGTGGCCTAACATATGGTCTATCCTGGACAATGTCCTATGTGCACTTGAGAATAATATGTATTCTTTTATTGCTGGCTAGAGTGTTCTGTATATGTCTATTATTTATTTATTTTATTTTTAATATTACTTTACAATACTGTATTGGTTTTGCCATATATTGACATGAATCTGCCACGGGTGTACATGAGTTCCCAATTCTGAAGCCCCCTCCTGCCTCCCTCCCCATACCATCTCTCTGGGTCATCCCAGTGAAACATGTATACTATCATGTAAGAAACGAATCACTAGTCTAGGTTTGATACAGGATACAGGATGCTTGGGGCTGGTGTATATGTCTATTATATCTAGTTGGTTTATTGTCTTTTTAAGTCTTCTATTTCCCTACTTAACTTTCTGTCTAGTTATTTTATCCACTATTGTGAGTATTGAAGTCTCCAACTCTTACTATGGAGCTCTCTATTTCTCCCTTCAGTTCTGTCCGTTTTTTCTGCATTTATTATATTCTGATGGTCTGTAATTAGATATGACTTCCCAGGTGGCTCAGACGGTAAAGCATCTGCCTACAATGTGGGAGACCTGGGTTCAATCCCTGAGTCGGGAAGATCTGGAGAAGGAAATGGCAACCCACTTCAGTGTTGTTGTCTGGAAAATTAGATACATAAATGTTTATAATTGTTTATAAATGTTTATAATTGTTAATAATTGTTATATCTTTTTTCTGTGTTAAACCTTTTATAATATAGGACATTCCTCTTTGTCTCTTAGAACCTTTTATGATTTAAAGTCTATTTTGTCTGATATTGCCATAGCCTCATTCCCTGCATGTCCAGTAACTTTGGGTTACTGTTTGCAGTTAAATATTTTCCCATCTTTTCACTTTCAACCTGCTTGTGTCTTTGGATATCAAATGATTCTCGTGTCGATAGCATATAGTTGGAGCTATACATATAGCTATAGAGTTGTGTGTTTATACACATGCCAATCTGCCTTGTGATTTGAGAGTTTTAATCCATTTGTTTAAAGTAATTAATTATAAAAAGAGGCTTATTACTGTCATTGTTTTCTATATGCTTTACATCTTTTTTGCTCCCCTTTCTTATATTCCTGTTACTTTTGTGGGTTTAACTGTTTTTTTTTTTTTTAGTGAAATGTTTAAATTCCTTTCTTATTTGCTCTTATGTATATTCTATAGCTATTTTCTGGTGGATACTGTGGGGATTACATTTAACATTCTGAAGTTGTAACACTCTGATTTGAATTAATATCAATTTAACTTTGTTAACATACAAACACAGCTCCTTTACAGCTTTTACCCCACCTTCTTTGGTGGTGGTTGTCACAAAATTACATCTTTATACATTGTACACCCCTAAATACAAACTGATAATCATTTAAAATGCATTAATTAGTCCTTTATATTATGTAGAAAACAAGATTTGGAGTTACAAACCAAAGTTACAGCAATAATAGCTTTTACACTAGTAATTTTTTCTTTAAATGTGTTAATTTCTTAAACCATGTTGAAAACAAAAACTGCAGTTACACATTGTTTTTGTAATAGCTTTCATAATTTCCCATCTATTGCCTTTATTGGAATCTTCATTTTTCAGTACAGCTTCAGGTTATCATCTAGTGTCTTTTCATTTCACCTTGAAGGATTCCCTTGAGCATTTATTTCAGGGCAAGTCTAATGGTGAACTCCCTCAGCTTTTGTTTATCTGGGAATGTCTTAATTTCTTCTTCATTCTTAAGAACAGTTTTTCTGGATATAGGATTCTTGGTTGAAAGCTTTTTCTTTTAGCACTTTGAGTATATTGGCGCACTGTTTTCTAGACTCTAAAGTTTCTGTGATGAAAAATCTGATAATCTTATTGAGGGTCCCTTGTATGTGATAATTTCTTTCTTTCTGCCTGCTTTCAAGATTCTTTCTCTAGACAGATTGATTATGATGTGTCTTGGTGCAGGTCTCTTTGAGTTCATCTTGACTTGGAGATTATTGACCATCTTGGAAGTTTATCCTCATGCTTTTCATTAAGTGTGAGAAGTTTTTGCCACTGTTTCTTAGCTATCCTCTCCTCCCCTTTCTTCTCTTCTGGGACCCCTGTGAGAGTGTGCTGGTACACTTGGTGGTGTCCTGCAGTCTCTGTTCCTGGGACCCCTGTGAGCGTGTGCTGGTACGCTTGGTGGTGTCCCACAGGTCCCTCAGTCTCTGTTCCTGGGACCCCTGTGAGCGTGTGCTGGTACACTTGATGGTGTCCCACAGGTCCCACAGTCTCTCTTCTGGGACCCCTGTGAGCGTGTGCTGGTACGCTTGGTGGTGTCCTGCAGTCTCTCTTCTGGGACCCCTGTGAGCGTGTGCTGGTACGCTTGGTGGTGTCCCACAGGTCCCGCAGTCTCTGTTCCTGGGACCCCTGTGAGCGTGTGCTGGTACGCTTGGTGGTGTCCTGCAGTCTCTCTTCTGGGGCCCCTGTGAGCGTGTGCTGGTACGCTTGGTGGTGTCCTGCAGTCTCTCTTCTGGGACCCCTGTGAGTGTGTGCTGGTATGCTTGGTGGTGTCCTGCAGTCTCTCTTCTGGGACCCCTGTGAGCGTGTGCTGGTACACTTGATGGTGTCCCGCAGTCTCTCTTCTGGGACCCCTGTGAGCGTGTGCTGGTACACTTGATGGTGTCCCGCAGTCTCTCTTCTGGGGCCCCTGTGAGCGTGTGCTGGTACGCTTGATGGTGTCCTGCAGTCTTTCTTCTGGGGCCCCTGTGAGCGTGTGCTGGCACGCTTGGTGGTGTCCCGCAGTCTCTCTTCTGGGGCCCCTGTGAGCGTGTGCTGGTACACTTGATGGTGTCCCACAGGTCCCTCAGTCTCTGTTCACCTGTCTTTAATTTTTTTTCTTTCTGATCCCCAGATTTGATAATTTTTGTGGCCCGATCTTCAAGTTTGCTAATTCTTCCTTTGGCCTACTCAAATCTGTTTTTGAATGCCCCTAGTCTTTCCTGGAGAATCCCAGGGACTGGGGAGCCTGATGAGCTGCTGTCTATGGGGTCGCACAGAGTTGGACACGACTGAAGTGACTTAGCAGCAGCAGCAGTGAGTTTCAAGGCTTCCCAGGTGGCTTAGTAATAAGAATCTGCCTGCCAATGCAGGAGACATGAGAGATGCAGGTTTGATCCCTGGGTTGAAAAGATCCCCTGGAGTAGGAAATGCAACCCACTCCAGTGTTCTTGACTGGAAAACTCCATGGACAGAGGAGCCTGGTGGGCTACAGTCCATGGGGTCACAAAGAGTTGGATGTGACTGAGTGACTGAGCATGCACAGTGAGCTTTTACATTTGTTGTACTTTCAAAAGCTGCAGAACTTCTTTCCAGATTTTTTTTTTAATCTCTATTTTTTAAAGTTACTTATTCATTGTATTTGTGTTTGCCTCTGCTTGGTCTTTGCTGTGCATGGGCTTTCTCTAGCTGCGGTGAACAGGCTCTACTCTGCGTTGCAGTGTGCAGGCTTCTCACTGTGGTGGCTTCTCTTGTTGTGGAGCACAGGCTAGAGGTGCGCGTACTTCTGGTCTTCAGTAGTTGCAGCGTGTGGGCTCCATAGCTGCGCACAGGGGCTCCAGAGCATGGGCTCAGTAACTGTGGCTCATGGGCTCAGCTGCCCCATGGTGTGTGGAATCTTCCTGGACCAGGGATTAAACATATGTCCCCTGCATTGGCAGACAGATTCTTAACCACTGGACCACTAGGAAAATCCTGTCTCTTTATTTAGTTCCCATTTTGTTCACAGTGCAGCTTCTTGACTTCCTTGCATCATCCTTTAATTCCTGGAGCATCTTTAAGACAGTCGTTGTAACATCTTCGTCTAGTAGATCTGCTATCTGGTCTTTTTCAGGGACAGTTCATGTTGACTTATTCTACCTTCTGAATGGGCCACACTTTCCTCTTTCTATGACTTGTGATTTTTGTTGTTGTTGAATGCTAGACTTCTGAATCTAATAATGTCATGGAAATCAGATTATCCCCTTTCGCCAGGGTTTGCTCTTTGTTATTATTTTATTTTTGTAAACTGTCTCTGAGCCAGTGATCCATCTAAAGTGTAAACTTAAGGTTTTCTTGAGTCTTTTCTGAGCCTTTTCCTGAGCATGTGAAATTACTTTCTAATTTCCTCCATATATTAGTTGTTTTAAATGTCCTAATGTCTGACTCCCAGAGTCATTATTGGTGTGGAGATGTGGAGGAAAAGGTTAGCGTTAAGAGTGGGAAATTGAGTCAATACCAATGAAAATCACTATGAGATACTCATTGCTGTTTTTCAGTCACCCAGTCCTTTCTGACTTTTTGTGACCCCATGGACTGTAGCACACCAGGCTTCCCTGTCCTTCACTGTCTCCTCGAGTTTGCTCAAACTCATGTCCATTGAGTCGGTGATGCCATCCAATCATCTCATCCTCTGTTGCCCCTTCTCCTTCAATCTTGCCCAGCATCAGGGTCTTTCCCAATGAGTCGGCTCTTTGCATCAGGTGGCCAAAGTATTGGAACTTCAGCATCAGCTTCCAATGAATATTCAGGGTTGATGTCCTTCATTATTGACTGACTCGATCTCCTTGCTGTCCAAGGGACTCTCAAGAGTCTTCTCCAACACCACAGTTGGAAAGCATCAATTCTTTGGGACTCAGACTTCTTTATGGACCAACTCTCACATTGTACATGACTACTGGAAAAACCATAGCTTTGATTATACAGACCTTTGTCAGCAAGGTAATGTCTCTGCTTTTAAATATGCTGTCTAGGTTTGTCATAGCTTGTTTTCCAAGCAGCAAGTGTCTTTTAATTTCATGGGTGCAGTCACCATCCGCAGTGATTTTGGAGCCCAAGAAAATAAAGTCTGTCACTGTTCCCCATCTATTTGCCATGAAGTGATGGGACCAGATGCCATGAACTTCATTTTTTGAATGTTAAGTTTTAAGCCACCTTTTTCACCATCATCAAGAGGCTCTTTAGTCTTGCTTCCCTTTCTGCCATTAGGGTGGTGTCATCTGCATATCTGAGGTTATTGGTATTTTTGCCAGGAATTTTGATTCCAACTTGTGCTTCATCCAGCCCAGCATTTTGCATGATGTATGCTGCATATAAGTTAAATAAACAGGGTGACAATATACAGCCTTGATGCACTCCTTTCCTGATTTTGAAACAGTCTGTCTATTCCATGTCCGGGTCTATCTGTTGCTTCTTGACCTGCATACAGGTGTTGCAGGAGGCAGTTAACGTGGTCTGGTATTCCCATATAGGAATTCTCCACAGTTTGTTTTGATCCACATAGTCAAAGGCTTTAGTGTAGTCAGTGAATGAGAAGTAGGTGTTTTTCTGGAATTCCCTTGCTTTTCTATGATGCAACAGATGTCGGCAATTTGATCTTCGATTCCTCTGCCTTTTCTAAACCCAGCTTGTACATCTGGAAGGTCTCAGTTCACATACTGTTGAAGCCGAGCTTGAAGGACTTTGAACATTACTGGCATGTGAAATGAGCTCAGTTGTGTGGTAGTTTGAATATCTTTCAGCATTTCCCTTCTTTGAGATTGGAGTGAAAAATAACCTTTTCCAGTCCTGTGGCCACTGCTGTTTTCCAAATCTGCTGGTATATTGAGTGTAGTACTTGAACATCATCATCTTTTAGGATTTGAAACAGTTCAGCTCGAATTCTGTCACCTCTACTAGCTTTGTTTGTAGTTAATTCTTCGTAAGGCCCACTTGACTTCACACTCCAGGATGTCTGGCTCTAGGTGAGTGACCACACCCTCATGGTTACCCAAGTCATTAAGATCTTTTTTGTACAGCTCTCCTGTGTATTCTTGTCATCCCTTCTTAATCTCTTCTGTTAGTTCCTACCATTTCTGTCCTTAATTGTATCTATCTTTGCATGAAATATTCCGTTGGTATCTCTAATTTCTTGAAGAGATCTCTAGTATTTCTCATTCTATTGTTTTCCTCTTTTTCTTTGCATTGTTCACGTAAGAATACTTTGTTTTCTCTCCTTCCTATTCTTTGGAACTCTGCATTCAGATGGGTGTATCTTTCCCTTTCTCTTTTGCCTTTCTTTCACTTCTCTTCTCAGTTATTTGTAAGGCCTCCTTAGACAACCATTTTGCCTTGTTGCGTTTCTTTTGCTTGGGGATGGTTTTGTTCTTTGCTTCTTGTACTGTGTTCACCAATTAGAATGGCTATTATCAAAACACAGAAGAACAAGTGTTGACAAGGACATGGAGAAATTGAAATGCTTGTGCATTACTGGTGGAATATAAAATGGTGTACCGCTGTGGGAGAGTCTGGCAGCTCCTCAAAGAGTTTAGCTTAGAATTACCACTTGATCCTGCAGTGCCACTTCTAGGTATACATCCAAATGAATTGAGAGCAGGAGCTCCAGTGTTTGCAAGTCGGTGATCATAGACGCCTTATTCACATTAGCCAGAAAAGGTGGAAATAGATGTCTTATTGATAGATGAGTGGGTAAACAAGATGTGGCATATACAGTCAATGGAATATTATTTAGCCTTAAAAAGGAATGCAGTTCTGATAAATACTACAGCATGGATGAACCTTGAGGATAAACGGTTATGCTAAGTGATATAAGCCAGACAAATACTGCATGATTCCACTCATATGATGTATGCAGAGTAGACCAGTTCATAGAGAAAATACAATAGCGCATAACAAGGTTAACAGAGGCTGGGGAGAGGGAGGGGTGAGGAGTTATGGGTACAAAGCTTCTGTTTGGAGATGATGAAAAGTGGATAGTGGTGATAGTACAACATAGTGAATATACTTCATGCTGCTGAACTGTATACTTAGATATGGTTACAATGGTAAAGTTTATATTGTACTTATTTTATGATAAGAAAACAGACAAGCCCCAGAGTAATAGTAGAACATAGCATTTTCTGAAGAGATTACTTAAAAAAATTTTAATTTGTAATTTGCCTTGAATATGTCTGCATTTAAGAGAGTTCCCTTCCCACTTTCTAGTACCCTAAAAGAAGCCTAATCCAGTAACAGAAATATTGAGTTTCTGCAACACAACTCAATATACTTAGAACACAAAGACAGTGCTTACTCCCTGTTTTGTTTTGATCTTCTTTTAATTAATAAAGACAGTGGAAGCATTGAAAAGGCTAATTTTTTTTTACAGTTTTTGCAAAGGTGTATTCCTGTATGGGCACCACTCTTCATGCTATAGTTAGCATATCTGCTCTTCAGATTCATCCATGTTGTATGTGTTGCTTATTGTTGAGTGGTATTCCATTGTGTGGAATACTGCAGTGTATTTATTCCCTGGTTGCTAGCTATCTGGGTTATCTTCAGTTTGGCTATTATGGCTAAAACTGCTATGAATGTTTTAGTACGATTTTTGAGTGGCCTTATGCTTTCATTAGTCTTTGGTAAACACAAAGGAGTGGGATTTCTGGCTTTCAGTTCAATATTAACTGGAGGGTTTCTGCAGAAACTAACACTTGTGGCTGGTGATTTTTATTTTGGCCAGCCAAAATTGAATTCTTTTATTTCACTAAACACTTTGCAGGTTATTACACTCAGTTGTTACACCTGACACACCTGTAAATCTTCTCCAGCACCATGAGTTTCATTTTCACTTTTTATATCAGAAGCAATCACTAAGGTTTGTCTTTTTGTTGGCTTAATATTCATACTATATGAATCAGAACATTCTGAAGAATTATCATCTTCTGAGACACTAGTATACATGTTGTGTGGACAGTCAGAGAAAGTATCTGCGTAAAATTCACTGAAAAATTCTTCACTCAAAATTCCATGATACGTCATTTTTGAAAATTTTATGGTAATAAACTTGTGTTTATAATATATACAAGGTTTGAACAAAAATCTGATGGAGCAAAATGTGATCATGACAGTCACAAGTTGCATAATGAACCTATGATCAATTTTAAGTTGCAATAACTTCACACAGTTAATTGTATTACTCCCTAAAAATGTATTGCTAAGTCTCCAATCAATAATGATAACAAAAGACATACTAATATGTCTCCAGTGAGTATTTAACTGTATTTAACTTCATGAGACACTGACAAACTATCTTCTAAAGTGGGTATACTATTTTAAATTCCCACTAGTAATGTATGAGAGTTCCAGTTGCTTTCTATTCTGCGCAGTATTTGGTATTACCAATAGTCTTAGGTATATAAATGAGTGCGTGTAAGTATTCTCCCAGTCTGTCTTCTGATTTTCTTAACAGTATCTTTTGGAGAGCAAAATTTTTAAGTTGTAATTTCATCAATTACTTTTTTCTATGACTCATTCATCCTTTTTGTGTCTTATCTATGAACTATTTGCCTAATTGGAGGTCACAAAGAATTCCTTATGTTTTCTTCCAGAAGGTTTATAATTTTAACTCTTGTATTTAAGTATGTTATCCATTTGGAAATAATTTCTGTGTATGGTATGACATAAGGTCGAGTTCATTTTCCTGCATATGGTGTGACATAAGGATCAAGTTCTAATATCAGCAGTATATTTTGAAAAGATGATCATTTAACCATTGGATTATCTTAGCACCTTTGGCAAAAATCAATTGGCTGTGAATATGTGGGTCTCCTCCTAACTTTTAATGGTTTTCTTGATCTCTCTGTCCATTCTCATGCCCATACAACCCTGTATTTTCTGCTGCAGCTTTATAGGAAGGCTAGAAATCAGGTAATCTAAGTCCTCCAACTTAATTCTTCTTTTCCAAAATTGTTATGCTTACCTGAAGTCCTTTGCATTTCCATATAAATGTTGAATAAAGCTGTCAATTTCCACAATTATATGGCTTCAGTTTTCACTGGAATCATGTTGAATTAATAGGTGAATTTGAGGACTGACACAGCAATGACATTGAATCAATCTTCTGATCAATATACATGGACTATCTTCTCATTTGCATTGCATCTTTCTTTCAGCTGTATTTAGTATTTTTGGTGCCCAGGTTTTGCCCATATTTGATAAATTATCCCTAAATGATTCCTATATTAAAAAATTAAATTTCCATTTTACCAGTTATAAAAATGATAGATTTTTGCATGATGACCTTATATCTGCAAATAAAAAGTTACTTCTCTTTTCCCAATCTGTGTGCCTTTCATTTCTTTTTCCTGTCATGCCACACCTGACGGGACCTCTAGTACAATGCTTAAAAAAAAGAGTGAGAGCAGACGTTCTTGCTTTCTTTATAATTTTATGAAGAAACCAATTTTTCAAAATTATTGTAGTAACTATGGGGTTTGTTGCAGGTGCCCTCTGTTTGGGGAAATTTCCTTCTATTCCTAGATTGCTGAGGACTTTTATGACTTGGTGTAGAATTTTGTCAGGTGCTTCCTCTACACCTGTTAAGGTGATCATGTGGCTTTTCTTTTTGCTCTGTAAATATGATAGATGTAAAAATGATGTAAATTGGTTTCTGAATGCCAAACAACCTTGCAATCCTGGGATAAAATTCCACTTGGTCATAAAGTATTTTCCTTTTGATACACTACTCAAAATGATTTCCAAATACTTTGTCAAGGATTTTTGCATCTACATTCAGAGAAATATTAGTGTGAAGTTTTTACTTATTGTTATGTCATTGTCTGATTTTCCTATCAGGTTAATGGTGGCTCCACAGACTAAGGAGGGAAATGGACGAGCTTGTGTGGAATTTGTGCAATAACTTCTTGGTAGAATTCACTGTGAAGCCGTCTGGTCCTAGAGTCTTCTTTGTGGAAGATTTTTTAAAGTTTTATTATTTGTGGCTGCGCTGGGTCTTTGTTGCTCTGCATGGGCTTTCTCTAGCTGTGGCAAGTGGGAGCTGCTCTCGAGTTGGGACGTGGCAGCTTCTCACTGCAGTGGCTTCTCTCACTGTAGAGCACGGGCTCTAGAGCTTGTGGCACATGGGCTTAGGGCATGTGGGGTCTTCTGGACAGGGGATTGAACCCACATCCCCTGCTTTGGCAGGTGGATTCTTAACCATTGGACTACCAGGGAAGTCCTATGGGAAGGTTTTTAACGAGCAGTTTCTTTGTGATTGGACTAATCAGGTTATCTATTTCTTATTATAGTGAGTTTCAGTTGTGTCATTTTCATCAAAGCTCTCAAGTTCGTTGGCTTAAAGTTCACAATACTTCCTTTTCATCCTTTTACCCTGTAGAATTTTCAAGAATATCTTCTACTGATGATTTGTCTTCTTGATCTATCTGGCTGGAGGTTTATCAATTAATTTTTTCAAAGAATCAGGTTCTAATTTCATTGGTGTACTCATTGCTTTTGTTTTCTGTGCCACTGACTTCTTCTGTTATTGCTTTTCTTCTTGGTTTGGATTTAATTTTATTCTTCTAATTTATAAAGGGGGAAGCTTATGCCTTCTTTTCTAATATAAGCATTTAATATTATGAATTTTCTTATATGTACTGCTTTTACTGGTTACTGCAACTTTTGATGTTGGATTTTCATTTTTACTTAGTTCTTTTTATTGTCAATGTTTACTGAGAAACATGTTAACCTAGTTTCAAATAGTTTTGCAGGGCAGGGGGAGGGGATTTTCCAGATGTATTTCTGTTACTGATTTCTAGTTTATTTTGTAGTCAGAGAAAACCACTTTGTTTTAATTCTTTTGAATTTGAAGGTTGTTTCATGGCTCATAATATGGTTTCTCTTCATGAATGTCCCATGTGTTGTTGAGAAAAAATGTGAATTGTTGAGTGGACTGTTTATTCACCAGAACAGAGAAATTTATGTTTTATTTTTTTTAAGGGTCGAAGTCCATATTATAGTTGTTCTAATATATCCTCCCATTGATCTTAAGAAGTCTAAGTTTGCATTTTCATGTTTTCATGGCTAATTTTAAGTTTGCACATAGATTTGCCCTTCTCTTTTTCTCCATGTTATGAAATGTGTGTCAGTCTTGTATCAGAAATCTTCTACTCGTATTACTTACACCCAGGCTTAAGTTTGGATGTAGACAGTGTGACCTATTCTCACATGAGATGTGATACAGGCTGGTGAAGAGCATGTTTCTTGGTGCCAGATATTTTATTCTACTCTTTAATATGTGTGTGCTCATGGGCACATGGTGTTTCTGTC
Source organism: Redunca redunca (assembly GCA_006410935.1). NCBI lineage: Eukaryota > Metazoa > Chordata > Mammalia > Artiodactyla > Bovidae > Redunca > Redunca redunca. Next base: position 60,665 of record SJYQ01000849.1, on the reverse strand, counting down.
TTGTAAGGCTTCTGCGAAATCAGCTTTGACAACAGTAGCAAGGAATCTGTGCATGTGGCACAGGTCAGTGACACAGTTACTGGATTTGGGGGAGTGATGGGAAATGCTGATGCGTTTTCATCTTCAGAACTTCTCTGATGAATCTAGAATTCCTTCATTAGCCATTTACCCGTATAAATCGAGTGCGGACTTCTTTGAGCTTCCTGTTAGAGTGATTATAGTATGAATGTGTCCTAAGAACTGTTACTTATTCTTGTTTCCTAAACCTCTACTGTGCTTACTGGGGGGGTTTTTCAGTGACGGAAGTGAGGCGTCACGCTGGGAGTGGGAGGCCATCAGAAGGGAAGGGGGTCCTCGTGGATTCGTTAGGATGGGTGCTGGCACTCCTCCCAGAGGCCTGGAACGCCTGCGTCATGTGCCATGAGGTTACGCACAAGGAAGACACCTAGAAATAAACTCACAAATCAGAACAGAAAGGCAGGCGGACAGGCAGAGTTTACTCTTTGTCTATTATGTCTAGTGTTTAATAGGACCTGAATAAGGACATTACCAAACTGCTGAAATCATTTAACATATACAGAAGCAAAAGAGCAGTAAAGACATAGCTGAGCTCATTTAACATGCAAATCGTATCATCGGTCAGCACACACGGCCGCATGGACTTGTGCTGGGCACTGGGGCAGGAGAGTGACCTGGCAGGTGGTCCAGAGGATCCTGGTCCTGGTGGGAGGGGCGTGGGTGACAGTGTACGGGCCGAGGTGAGGAAGGCAGAGGCTGTGGGAGTGCAGAGGAAAGACCATGAAACCCAGCTCCCCCAGGGTAAGAGGTCACGGATCCAGAGTCGGGGGTAGAAGCTTCTGGATGACGCAAGCTCTCAGTTGGCCATTCATTGTCACCTCTGACATTCTCAGAAACACCAGCTGCAGGAAAATCCCTGACTTAGTGGGGAATGTCTAAACCACTGAGTTTACCCAAACTGAGCCCAAGATAACACCCAGAGCAGGGTGACTGTATACCCACTTTACAGAGTTTTCCAGAGAAAATCTCGACAATGATTAAAAGAAGGACAGCAAGTCAGGCTTGTTGATGCATTTTATTGTGAGATGGGGAGTCTGGTAAAAAACTAGAAAATGACCATGGTGTAACAAGGAACTTAAAAATGAAGAGTCAGATTTGTAACTTACATACATGAATACAGGAACAAATTGGCACAAAATGTTAAACGTTGTTCCCAACACTGTTTACATGAGGTTATCCTAATTTGGCTTCCTAAGGAAATGAGAGTTTTATGGTTAGACTAATCTCTTAATAAAACCGCAGAGCATCATGCTATTAGTCACACAGTGAATTTCAAAATTTAAGAGTTTTATATTAAAAACTGGGTAAAGGTAAAATGACTTGATTGCAGTTGTAAAACTAATACATTCCCATTTAAATTCTGTTCTACAGTCCAAGGCAAGTATAAATGTTAACATAACACTGTTAAATCAAATCTCAATGCAAGAGAACCAATTGCATCTCTACTTTAAATCTTATCAACTTTCCAAATTTTCATACTAAAATATATTATTGTATTAATACAAACTACAGTATTATACACTACACTGTGTAATAAATAAAGAAATATAAAAATAAGACACATAAATATAAAAGTTTTCTAAAACTAAAAGTACATATGTCAGTAAGAAGGGTATTAATACTGCCAAGTTTGAAGACATACAGTACAAAAATGTTGCACAGATCTATAAACTAAAAGAAATAAAATAATACTGATAGGTAAAAATCAGCTAATGTTGTTAATAAACTGGGTCCATAATAACTAACATTTGGAAACAGTTATGAGCCAAATAACAATGGCAGGTCCATGTTTGAAATGCAAGTACATGGATAAAGCAGATTAGAAAATTTCCCTTTCGTTTCAGTAGAGAAATTCTGAAAGTCAATTAATGCAAAATGAATACTGAGGAATTAAAGGGTGAAATGTCCCAGTGTTTGGCTTCTCTGACAGAGTCAGTGGTTTTTAAGTTTTATTTTGGAATTTTGATACAAGAAACAAATCAACAAATGCTAGTTATTGTAGGCCACACATGAACGGAGGCTGGTCAGAGCCTTGAAAATACTGATAAATGGCACTTACAGCACACAGGTCTTGCTTAAGGCCAGAGGAGATACAAAGCTTCATATCACATCCTTCATATTTGTGTACCACGTACGCAAACACAATTACGAACACTGATTCTGACGTCTCTGCTGTCTCACCAGTATCAACACTGTTAGTCCCTGCAATCAGAACTCAACGGCAAGCTCGTCAACTCCATTTTAAACCACATGAGTAAGAAACTTCAGCTCTTCTAGCGGCTGCTTTCTTAAGGCTAACAATACACTTTAAATGAGAATACGCTCTACTGTGACATCTAAATATTAGAAATGACTACCTTCTAGGTTGAATTTAGAAAAGGTAGTTAGCACGGTTTGGAACTGCATTATACTTCTCCGTGAAGGGAATTCTGTAGTGCAGAAGTTCTCACATTTTAAAAAACATAATAAAATACTGAAGCGGATTTAGCATATGTTTACCAATAAAAAATTATAAAATTTCTCCCAATTGTACAGCTTAAGAATAAACTAACGTAAGAGTGCTAATTAATACTGATAAAATGAAACAATGTCAGGTGCTCATCTAATCGATCAGCTTTCTTTAACCTGTTAAATCTCTGCTTTCTGAGTCATTAAGTTTTCTAATCTGCTTCATGTTACAAACTTGTTCCTAACTTTGAAAAATGCATGAAAAATTACTAGGTCTGAGGTTCAGGCACACCCGGATTTTTTTTTGTGTGGTTTTTTTTTTTTTTGATTTTGTGTTTTTTTTTAAATTTTTACTTTACACAGTAGTGAACAGAAATCACAGTATACAGGTTACTGTGTTTCCATGAAAAGCATGTATAATATAGAACAAAACTTCATTACCAATTAGAATTTTCTTTCTTTTCTAGAAAAACTATTAGGCTTCATTTGTTTTCTCTTCAGACACCTGCTCGCTGCCCTCACTGACTTTGTGTTCTAAGCTATGGGCTTGGCTTCCAGCCCCCGCCCCCTGCCCGACGCCTTCCGTTTCTGCTCTCTCCCCCTCATCCTCCGCGTCCTCGTCCTCGTCCTCCTCGTCGTCCATCTCCTCCTCCCCGTCCTCCACCTCCTCCTCCACCTCCTCCGCCCCTTGCGCCGCTCCACTTCCCTTCTCCTCCTCCAGCTCCTCCAGCTCCCGCTCCTCCTCCTCCTCTTCCTCCTCCTTCTCGCTGTCCTCATCCTCCTCCCGTGTTGAGCTCTCCCTCTCGTCCGAGTCGCCCTGCCCCGCGTGCTGCTCGGGCGGGACCCCTGGGCCTGCGGCCCCCAGCTCGGGGGTCTCCCGCTCCTCGGCCTCCCTCTTGCAGTAGGAGTAGCGGTGGTTCATGTGCTGGGAGTAGGAGCCCGAGTGGGAGAAGCGCTTCCCGCACTTGTCACACTGGTAGGGCTTCTCCCCGGAGTGCAGGCGCATGTGCTCAATCAGGTGATGCTTGTGTTTAAACGCCTTTTTGCAGATGCCACACTCGTGGGGCCTTTTACCTGAAAATAAGGGCACAGCTATGAAATATAACAGCATGGAGCTGCTAGGCCTTGGGGCACTTCCAGTTATGGAAATAGCCATCAATTCAACTCTGCAAAACTGGCAGCTTCCTTAACATACATACCTGTGTGTTCGTATTTATGTCTCAACAGTGAGCTACTCTTTTGGAATATCTTATCACACAAATCACAAGCATACATTCCGTTTTCTGTCTTCCGCATTTTCTTTTTGGGGGGCGTGGAATCGGAGTCGTTCTGATCCTCTACGTTGGATACTCCTTCTGAGCTAGTGTCTTGCCTTTCATCCTAGAGGAGAAAAGGAAGTAGGAAAAGTTCATTTAAGATTACAGGATAAATGACAGACATAAATAAAAGCAGAGCTGAAGGAACCACTTTGAGTTCTGCTTTCAACAACCTGACCAAAGCAGGCTCCAAGGGAGGGTTCAGGTGAGCGGGCAGAGCAACCGCAACAGCAGAAGCAGCCCCGGGTTGGCAGGCACTGAAAGGGCGCTGCAGAGAGCACTTCAGCTGCCTGTGGATCACTAACTTAGGAGAAGTCTGCCTAACGTTTTAACTTAGCAGTTTGCTAAACAGTCGTGAATTTCTAACTGCATCACTTACCTTCTGGGTTTTACTAAGTGAAAATTAAGACTCTCTTAAAAGTGGTCTTTAAATTGTATCTTCCAGAACCTTAGAATTTTGTGAACTAAACTTCATTGTCTCCTTGTAAAGAGGGAGGTTTCTTCTATCACTTTTCTAAGAAGTAAGATGGAAAAACAATGCAGGCAGGTCTGTGTCTTTAAACAAGAATCCTTGCTTGATGGTGAATCTTCAGAGTTTTGGGTGAGGGTTAGGGAGAAAACTGGCAGCAGGGTCTCCTGTAGGTGGAAGAATTCTGCAGGGAGCCTGCAGTGGGATTGGGCTCCTAGGATCCTGTGTCTTTCTTGAAGACTTCCATCCTAAACTCACACATTTTCCACAAGTTTAGAGGTTCCCCACAATTTCTTACAGCTTTGTAAGGCAAGAGAGGACTTCCCTGGTGGCTCAGTGGTAAAGAATCTGCCTGCCAATGCAGGAGATGTGGGTTTGATCCCTGATGCAGGAAGATTCTCTGGAGGAGATGTCAAACTTCTCCAGTTATTTTTGCCTGGGAGATTCCATGCACAGGGGAGCCTGGCGGGCTATATAGTCCATGGGGTCGCCAAGAGTCAGATACAACTAAGCTGAGCGACTGAACAACAATAAGGGGTGCGAAGTGTTGACATACGGTTTTCTGTCACTTGTAAGCTGCCAATGGTGTTAAAGGGACTCTCTTCATGTTACTGGATCTCGTTAACTGAAATTTCCCAGTTTATTCTTCAAAGGTGTGAAGAGTGTTTTATACAGTTAAAATTTAGATTTCATGAAAAATTTAGCCATGTGAAAACTTTTTCAAGGTTACCACAATTACAGGAAGCCCCATTGGTAGCAGTATTTAAGGAGACAAAAGTAGCAAAACATACATGAACAGGGTATTATAATTATTTTATTCACATCTTATAGTATTTGGGAAAAAGATTAAATTTATCTCTAGTATTCATTTGATTCAATCAGAAATTGATGAAAAAAATGGAGACATCCTGGTCAGTGACACAGAAAAAGCCTGCACAGTGAAACATGCAACAGTCATGCTAAACAGCTTTATCGTGACTGTCATGGACTGGGAGAGCGTTACAGAGGAAGACACACACACAGTCACAACTGTATTTCCTCATGTATTATGCCTGAACACTAGTTTACAGCTTATAAAATCATCAGTGAACTCATTAGGTGAATTCTTTATATACTTTTGTTTGCTTCATTAAAGCCTTTTATAAACAGAGGTTAACACAAAAAGTGAGAGCTAAGTTTGCCTGGTGTAAAACATCTGTGAACAAATTTTCATTTACTGATGATCATAATCAAGGCAGAAACTATGATGAATTCTGGGAACTTAACTATAAAACAGAAGTCTGATTAATGAGTATTTGAATTTTACTTTCCTCTTCCATCTCTAGTTTCAAACAGTCAATCTTATAGCTGAGACCCACTGACCCTCTTTTCTGCAAAATAACTGCAGTTGAAAACTACACTCTGGATCAGTAAACAACAAAAGCCAAGATACCACAGCAGCTAAGGCACACAGTCAGCTATTTCCTTTCAAATGTGACAGTTTAACAAGCTGCTTGGCTCTCTCATGCCTGGTTTTTATTAGAGAAATTCAGTAAAATAAATCAAACTAGCATTTGATCAATGGATTGGGGCTGCGAGTGGTTGTTTCCTTTTTTACCTGATTTCCATTGGGCTGGATCACCTTCAAGGGTGTTTCCTGGACTGCCGGGCTGACTGCAGTTGAGTATGTGTAGGCGACCTGGGGGATCAGGATGGTCTGCTTGTTGGCAGCCAGTGCTCGCAAGCACGGAACGCTGTTCTGGTCAGCGATGGCCACGATCGTGGGTAACTGGGCAGTGACGGTAGGTATAGCAATATTTATGGGGTTGGCACTTGGTGGGATTACATTTACAACTGGTTCTGAGTCTGTAACACAACTGTCCTTTTGTGGCTCCTTTTTTGCACAAGACAAGTTCAAGGGTTCTTCCTGGACAGAATAAACACTGTTCTGGTAAACACTAGTGATAGTTGGCCTTTCCAATAGCTCGCCCTGCTGCTTTGGTAGTGAAAGATCGAGAGGTTCGACCTGCGGCTCTTCCTGCGCCCCTTCTGTTGGGTATGAGTAACCCTGTGCGCTTCTGGAAGAAGAGAGGTTCAGGGGGGAAGGGGAGGAGGCGCTGCTTCCGGAACCATTAACGGCCGAGCTCCCTGGTAAGACGGGAGAGCTAGCTCTCTTCAGAGGGCTCTGGCGGTTCCCCGTGCTGTCCTGGGCTTCATCTGCATCTGCAGCCTGAGGCTGATCGTCGCTCTTGGCAGGGGTGTTGGCTTTGCCTGGTTCCGGGGAAGATGGTTCAGAAGACTGCACTGAGATCTGTCCCGCCTGCATCTTTTCAAACCACTTTTTCACTACATCCAGTGGTAGGTTCACGGAATCGGCAATTTTTGAGAGCTCTTCTGCACTTGGCTGCGCATTCAAAGCATAATATGCTTTCAGAAGAGACAGGAGGTTCTTTAAAGGTGGCTGACTTGGAGACAAACTGCCATCTCCGGACCCCGATGGAGCTGAGGCCTCGGGCCTGGCAGCTTCCGGGGCGGGGGGCAGCGGGGGCTGGGCGGGCTGCTTCAGGTCATAGTGCTTCAGCTCCGGGAGTGCCTCGAGGTCCCCGGGACAGTCGTCACACAGGAGGCAAGTGCTGTCGTTCCCTCCCCCCTCAAAGCTTTTGTCCTTCTCAGACTTAACAGTAAGATCTTCTGGCAGCTTTTCGCTTTTGCAGTTGTTGGTGGGGACTGGGGTTTCTTTTTTTAAATTCTGAGGAACAACTTGAAGTTGGCTAGGTTGTTCAAGACTGTAGTTAATGATGATTTTGGTTGTTCCATCTTGATCAACCAGAGGAAGACTGATGGCTGAAATAACAGAATGGCCGCCTTGCTGGATGGATGAAGCGTTGATTGTTTCTTGTTCTTTGGATGCAAGATTGGCTTGATTATTCTCCAAAACTTGCCTGATGACATTACCATCTACCGCCACTTTAAGTACATTCTGAATATCACTTAAGTTGATACTGATGGGGGACACCAAACCCACCGTTGGCAGAACGACGGCCTGCACCACACCCTGAGGAGAACTGGTTGCCTGCAAGGGGCCACCGCCACTGAAAACCCCGTTCTGCAGAGGGGCTGAACAGTTGATTCCTGAAGCAACCACTATGGGTTTGAACTCGTAATCCACAGGTTCAGTTTTGATCTGGTTTACGGGAAGTTGCTCTTGCAGGGGCTTGTTCTCTGTCTTCTGCCGCATCTGTGGCCGCGTGGGGCTGCCGGGAGAGGCTGAGAGCGAGGGTGAGGAGCACTGCGAGGTCTTGAGCCCTGTTCTTGGCCGCCCGTTCACAGGCATCAGGCTGATACATTTCTTACTGCTTATGTGTGAGCTGTAGGAACCAGAATGGGAAAAACGTTTCTTGCAGTTTGGGCATTCATATGGCTTCTCTCCTAAACAACAACAAAAAGTTACATTCGTAAATTTTCACATATTCACATTTTCCCTAAAACAAGCAATATCAATTTAAAAAGGGAGTTACCATGTGTGCTTGTGATACAATTTTATTTAGAATCATCACTTTTAAGTTGAAAACCTACATAAATGTCAAGCACCAGTAAAATGTTAGTCTGAACTATGTGCTGACCAGTAAGAGAATCTTCTCTTCAGGTGCGTAAAACAGTTTTGTTCACTTTTAAAAGTTCAAATCTTTCTCAGATACCAAAAAATTATATCTCACTCTTTCAAGTAATTTTTTTCTTATCCTGTCACTAAACTATGTAATTCTATATTTTACTCTACTTAACCATCTATAGGATAAATTAATATTAGACAAAAGGAAGCAAAATCTCCCGAAGACTTAATAACTGTGGACATCTATCCTTGACTGTATGAGTCATATGAGTATCTATCCTTCCTATATTCATAGGTTTCCTTGGAAAGACCTTTTTCAGCGGGGAAGAGAAGTTTAAATACAAGTATTGTTACAAGCCTTGGCTTATTAAGCTGGGATGTATGTGTGTGCTTAGTCGCTCAGTTGTGTCTGACAATTTGTGACTCCATGGACTGTAGCATACCAGGCTCCTCTGTCCGTGGGATTTTCCAGGCCAGAATACTGGAGTGGGTAGCCATTCCCTTCTCCAGGGGATCTTCTCAACCCAGGGATCGAACCCAGGTCTCCTGCCTTGCAGGCGGATTCTTTACTGTCTGAGCCACCAGAGAAGCCCAATACTACTGGAGTGGTAGCCTATCCCTTCTCCAGGGACCTTCCCCACCCAGGATTTGAACCAGGGTCTCCTGCATTGCAGGCAGATTCTTCACCTGCTGAGCAACGAGGGATGTATGTACTTCTGGATAAATAAGGCAGTGTTCACTGTGTGCTCAGTTGCTCAGTTGCGTCCAGCTCTTTGCAACCCCATGGACTGTAGCCTGCCCGATTCCTCTGTCCATGGGATTCTCCAGGCATGAATACTGGAGTGGATTGCCATTTCTTCTTCCAGGGGATCTTCCCAATGTGGGAAGCAAACCTGTGTCTTTTGTGCCTCCTGCACTGGCAGGTGAATTCCTTACCACTGAGCCTCTTGGTATGAAAAGCATCTTGGAGTTTCAAGTTCAGTGACAGTGGTTACAGTAACTTAGAACATTTAAGTATTAAAACAGAGTATAGTTCTGCTGCACAAATACAACATCTTTGTGAAATGTAAGGGAAAAAAAACACACTTCCTGCTTGCAGAGGCCTCAGTTAAGTCACTCCCCAAGACCTTCCAGGGTACAAGGTGTTCTTCTGGGTCACTATGGGTACTCTGACAGAAATTTTTGAGTTTAATGGAATATTTTCATACAACCCAATTTTTTTTTTTTTTCTTTGTTTGAACATGTTCTAGTTCATGAACGTATAGTCTAAAGGTTACTGATGCCTGGGTTCAGGGAGGTCCCGGTCTCAGTGCTGTTTACTCCCACACCTGCTGCGTGCAGGTCACAGAGCTGCTCTGTAAGCTGCTGCCAGATGAATGAGTGGCCAACTGTACAATTATGAAGTGTGGTGATGCTGCTTATCTACTCAGTAGCAAAATAAAGCTATCTCCCCCTTTCTTTATAATGATTAAAAGGAAAGCAGCAAGAAAGCGTAGGACCTGCTAGTCTTGGAATTTCAATGTTGTAAAGATTAAAACAAGTGCATTATATTTTCTCAGATGTGTCTGCATTATCAAATTAGAGTTGGAAGGAATCTAATAAAGTCCTGTAGTACAGCCTCCTTCTCAATGAAGGGTTCATTTCATATCATCCTTGGCACCGGCTCATCTCTGCTTAACCTCTTTTATTAAAAGGAGGTTATTGCCACTGGACAGATTGGAGGCAGGCAGTCTAGTCTGGCTTTGCTGAGGACCAGGATCTAAGTTCAGATTCTCACTCTGGCACATACTATGTCTATTTTCTTAACCTGTCCAAGCCTCAGTGTTTTGGTGCATAAACAAATGTAGCTACATCCTCACTGGATTGTTCTGGTTATAACAGATGATATAGCAAAACTCAGTGTGCACTCAAGAAATGTTAGTGACTCTTTACAAAAGCAATGAGACAGAGGGTCAGTACTAAGCCGAAGTTGGCCTTCCCTGTTTTTTTCTGATGCCGCATGGAGCTGGTCTAACATTTCCTCGACAAGCCAGACTTTTGATGTGATGAAGAGCTGTCCCAAGAATCCTTCAATTTCCCTCATGCAGGTTAAATGTGTCCAGGTCTTTCACACATTCCTCATAGGATGTATTCTTCAGAACTCTTACCCGCTTGTTAACTCACCTCTGAGTTTCTCCAGTTTTATCAATATCTTTCCAATGGGATGCCTGAAATGTGATTCAATACTCAAAATGCATTGGATAAAAATTTCCAGTGGGCGTAAAACAAGGGATATGTCTTTGCATCTTTATTTGATGACCTTTTTAGATGAACTACATGATTGTTCCCTTGCTGACTAGGAAAATAAGCATCTGTAGTACTGATTATTTCTGTCTTTACAGAGCACAGTGGGGATGGCAGTGGCTTTGGAGTCGGGAGGGCTGTATCGCAGAGCCCAGCTTTGCTGTGTCCCAGCTGAGTGACTGGGGACAAGCTAAGTTCTCTGAAACTCCATTTTCTTATCGGTAAAAAAGGAGGAAACAGTAGCATCTACCTCCCAGGGTTACTGTGAGAGCTGCATGACTTAATGCAGTTGAGTGTCCAGCAGGTGCTAGTTACCATTGCTATTATGGGAATCCCCCAGTTATTTTACTGCTGCTATAAAAAAGACTGCAGAACAATTATTCTAAAGCCAAAGTCTATGTTTGTTAGAAAAAGCCATGTTTCTAACTTCATAGCTAAAGCACATCACCTCAGTTATTGACCTAGGTTAGTGTAACTACTGCTACAACAGGAAGTTGTGTTGCTCAAAGTTTGATACATTGTGCACACTGACTTTTTTCTAATGGCTAAGGTGGTGTTCAGTTGCACCTGATATACAAGTTTTCTTGGCTGAAATGACTATCAGGCTGTGGAACAAGCCCAGGTTACTTGCTGGGCAGGCTCCCCGCCTGGGCGCAGGTGCTCTTTTGTGCCCTCTCTGTGGGCAGGCTCAGTGGCCTCCTCACAGCTCCTCTGCACAGTTCCCACGTGCAAAGTTTATATGACCGGGACACACAGGATTCCTTTCATGGATGTCAGAAGAGAGCCATGCAGTTCTAGGGCCCATAACTTGAGGGCCCTGACCTTCAGTGCCTTAAAAACTCAGCTGCAAGAAAGCCCCCAGAGTTTCCTGAAGGATATGAGGTTCATTATTAGGTACTTGAAGCAGTGCTTTCAAAACTACCTGTGGTGAATGATCACTGTTTTTTTTCATTAAAAAACATAAATCTCCTATGGACTAACATTGTTCAGACTATAATGAATTTGTCACAGCACTGTCTTGATATAATACTTTCTAAATGCTTACCCTCGGTTTCTGTTTATCTGGGATGACTTGGAGTAGCCCTGCTCGAAATCTCCCCTTGGAATAAACCACCAGGGAGCTGTAGACTTGGATGGTATCCACTGGGCACCCTGGGGCAGTGCTCTTTCTGAACTGCATTTTGGTGAAATATCACTGGCTTCTATGGAAGAATCTTACTTTAGAATGAAAACACTATTGAATCCTCTGCTGTAGTATTTTAAGGGTATTTCTGAGGATGATGTAAATTATCTTTTGGTTCTTTCTTCTTAATGATGCTCCAAGGAACAACTTTCTCTATGGACTTCAGTATCAGAAGAGTTGTGCTTTTTTCTCTCATCTTCTGACATCTGATCCTTTTTACCTACACTCTATAGATTTCCATTACTAACTGTAGTTTTCTTACTTCCTAAAACCTAGGGTCTAATTTGTGGTCTCTTCTAGCATGTGCAAAGGAATTCATAGTATTCTTTTTTTTTCTTTCACATTTTTACTTCATGCCTGTCTTGCTTTCTTTAAGAGACATAAATATGAATGGACAGCAGAGCACAGGAGTCTGTGTGCCATGACGTGGCCTGAATCTGCCTCCTCTTTCAGAGCAGCAGCATGCTATGAGCTTACTATAAAGCTCTTGACCACGGAAACACCTAAAGGGTTTCTGCAGATAGCACAGGCATTATTACTTGATTGAAGCTGATTTTTGATGATCAGTGCAGGATTTTGTGATTAGATATCAACTTGTTTCTGGACTTATATTTTAATGTTTTGTACGATCTGTGCTTCCCAACTGCATATAATCTATAGACATGCGACCCTCCTATATGACTGCAATAGGACACTCATTTTCATATATGAAATCCTAACTATGTTTTACTACCCCAACTTCAACATTAAAAAATGAATTAGCTATAATCTCTATCAACAACTTCAAATCATTTCTGAGAAAGTGAAGTCGCTTAGTTGTGTCCGACTCTTTGAGACCCCATGGACTGTAGCCTGCCAGGATCCTCCATCCATGGAATTTTCCAGGCAAGAGTACTGGAGTGGGTTGCCTTTTCCTTCTCCAGGGGATCTTCCCGACCCAGGGATTGAACCTGGGAAGCCCTTCTGGTAAGAAGAGGGGTTATTAAAAATAAATTATTGATGTAACACCTATCCTTCTCAAACTATTTTAAAAAATTGGATAGGAAGGAATACTTGTGAACTCATTCTATGAGGTCAGTATCATCCTGATATCAAAACAAAGCACACACAAAATTGCAGGCCAATATCATTGATGAATACAGATGCAAGACACCTTAACAAAAATATTAGCCAACCAAATTCAGTAATACATTGAAATACCCAGGTATACATGATCAGGTGGGATTTATCAAGGGATGAAGAATGGTTAAATATCTACAAGTCAATGTGATATACCACATTAACAAATTGAAAGTAAAAACCACATGATCATCTAAATAGATTCACAAAAAGCTTTTGATGAAATTCAATATCCATTTATGATTAAAAAAAACTCTCTAAGAAATGGGTACAGAAGGAACATACCTCAACGTACTAATGACCATGTATGATAAGCCCATAGCTAACATCATACTCAATGGTGAAAAGCTGAAAGCATTTCCTCTAAGATCAGGAATAAGACAAAGATATCTACTCTTGCCACTTTTATTCAACTAGGTATTGGAAATCCTAGCCACAGTAGTCAGATAAGAAAAAGAAATAAGAGAATCCAAATTGAAAAAGAAGTAGTAAAACTGTCACTGTTTACAGATGATATGGTACTATATGCATAGACAATTCTAAAGATGCCACTAAAAAACTACTAGAGCTCATCAATGAATTTGGTAAAATTGCCAGATACAAAATTAATGTAGAAATCTGTTGAATTTCTAGACATTAATAACAAGAAAGAACAACTAAGAAAATAGGTTCAATGATTCTATATTGATTCTATACAGATTCATTCATTCTACATATTCAAAATGGCTATTGGGTAATTCCTATCAAAATGCCAATGCATTTTTCACAGAACTAGAATAAATAATTCTTGGAATTTGCACGGAAACATAAAAGATGCTGAATAGCCAAAACAATCTTGAAAAAGAACAAAAGTGGAGGTATCACACACCTCAATTTCAAACTATGCTGCAAACCTACAGCCATTTAGCATGGTGTTGGCACGAAAGCAGATTAATAGATCTATGGAACATAACAGAAACCACAGAAATGAACTCATAAGGGTGGTTAACCTATGGCAAGAATATACAGTGGGGAAAAAGCCCCTTCAATAACTGGTGTTGGGAAAACTGGACAGCTACACTCTCTCATACTACGCACAAAAGTAAATTTTGGATTAAAGATCTGAAACCATAAAACTTCCAGAAAAAAACACAGGCAGTAAGCTCTTCGACATAGATTTCAGTAACATTTTTTTTTTTTTGGTATGTCTCCTCAGGAAAGGGGAACAAAAGTGAAAATAAACAAAGGGGACTACATCAAACTGAAAGACTTTTGTATAGACAAAAAAACTATGAACAAACTGAAAAGGCCACCTCCTGAATAGAAGATATTTACAAATGATATAAATGATGAGGGGTTAATATGCAAAATGTCCAGTGAACTCATACAACTCAAAATCAAAAGAAGACACAACCCAATTAAGAATGGGCTGAGAATCTGAACAGATATATTTATCTAAAAAATACTTAGAGAAGCCAAAGTCAAATGAAAAGATGTTCAACATCATTAATACGATACCCCATACACCTGTCAGAATGATTATTACACACAAAAAAGTATTGGCAAGAATGTGGAGAGAAGGGAACCCTGGGTCACTATGGGTGAGGATATAAACTGGTGCAGCCACTATGGAAAATGGTACACAGATTTCTCAACAAATTAAAAAGAAAACTACCTTTAATCCAGCAATTCCAGTTCTGAGTATTCATCCAAAGAAAATGAAAACACTGCTTAAAAAAGATTATATATACAGCCCTGTATATATAATACATTGAAATATAATACATTTCAATACATTCACTGCAGCATTATCTACAATAGCCAAGATAAGTCAAATCATGCTGCTTATACAGTGCTGTATGTCAGTTATATCTCAATAAAGCTAGGAAAAAAAGGACAGTAGTGGAGGAAAAATATCCATTGGACATATGTTAATATAATGTTAATTTATATATATATATGAAATTGATGAAAATTGTTCAATAGCACAGGAGCTAAGAAATAGGATCCTGATGCAGATGCCAAAAGACAGCTTTGCTTTCCAGACACATTCACGTATAAAAATTTAAAAAAATGTATGAATCTCAGTTTGAGCATGTTTTAAGAGGTAACATTCTTTAGCCCTCAATGAGCAATTCAGCACAACTTCTGTTAATACAGTTCCAAAATAAAACACACATATCACAAAGCCACCCAACCATACATTTTTTGCAGGATATTTGTAAAATCTATTAATTGTTAATAATTTTCACAAAACAAGCATATGCAGAAATCCATAATTTCCCACTCATTAGTTAACAGGTGTCTTTCATTGAAATTATTTAGTATTAAATAATGCATCAAAATTTACCAGGAGACAGATTTCATAATGCAATGTGAATTTTCTTGGTTGCTTTTGGGTAAGTAAAGCCTCCAAAAGAAGGCAAATAGAGCTCTCTTTGGTTGTAAGTCTCTAAAACTGACATATTATTTTTACCATGTATTAATGTTCACTTTTCATGTGAAGCGGTAGATGATGAGCAGTGCAGAACTGAGGGTGAGATGGGGGAAGCCCATTTTCCGTGAAATCCCTTCTCGTGCCACAGTTCCCACCCTTCCTTGTGCTGCCCTCTCCCACAATCCCCACAGTGCACCATGCCATTTCCTATCTTGAGTTCCAGCTCTCCTTCTCTTATGGAAAGAATATCTTCATCTCCTCCTTTCCTTGTGCACCCTACACACTTTATCATTCCCTTGTTAACTGTGCAGCAGAGGCAATGAAATGAACATTCATCGAAAAGCTCAAGTGTCTCAGCTTGTACATCTTGTAAAATGATATATTCTTATAGGGAAATTCAAAGTGTGTCCTCTTAGCTTGATATACTTTAGCCAGAGAGTAAGAGCCAATAAAATACCGTTTATTAGCAGAAAATGTCTCCATATTAGTGTTTATCCCAAAACAATTGCAAAGAGTTTCTAACCATATGTGTAGCTCACATGTGATATTAATTTACTATCATAATCACTATGATATTCAAGGTAGACAAAGAAAACAAATATTTACCACTGTGGATTCTTAAGTGCTCTTTTAGATGGTGTTTGTATTTGAAAGCTTTTCCACATTCAGTGCACTTGAATTTACGATTACCCCCAGACTGCGTCACATGTCTCTGTAAGAAAGAATTGGTATTTTATTTATAAACCAAAAAAGCTTTAGACATAAAGAACATCCAGTCTGCTAAAAGTAATGTTTGGGTGGTTCTTTTGTTTCTTTAAAGGCCTCAAATAGTAGCAGTCACAAAAATCTAACACTTGCAATGTTACCAAAAAGGACGAGGACAGTGGCAACAGAATTTTGACATAAAGGAAAATCTCCACTTCCCAGTTTAAAGAATCAGAATCACTCTATGACGCAATATAGCATTTAGCAAAAATATGTACTTGACCAAGAACTAGAGATGATTTCCCTCGCCTCACTCTAATTGACAGATAAAGAAACCACGGTCCAGAATGTCCAGGAACCTGTCTCAAGCAAAGAAGAACAAGGTCTCCTGAACAGAAGAAAAGGCTGGGCTTTTTCAGGACTTAATCCTCTCTAGTAATTTTGGTATTTCCAAAATCTTAATCTGATGATTTAAAAAATACTTCCCTCTTTTCAGTCAAATATGGATTACTGTAATAGCTTTCTGTCTGGTTTATCAACCCCCCACTTTTACATACTTCAAATAACGAATAAATTCTGCACCCTTTATTCATCTTACAAAAGCAGTGTTTGAACTGAATTATGCAATACCTTCTACTCATAAATTTCTAAAGGATTCCTGTTCAGCCCTGGGCACAGATTCTGAGGCTACAGATGCCAGGTTTATAGCCCCGAGTTTCCAGGCTTCTTCAGCAGGAGTCCACATCTCATCATCCAGTGAGTCCTACCTTCTGCACATACACCACTCTTCACCTCCCTGCTCCCATTGATACCATCCCGTACTTCCTGGCTATGTTTCCCCTTAATTGTGACTGTTAAGACTCTACCCCCATCATTCAAAGGCTCCAGTTCTGCTTGCTCTGTGCTTTCCCACACTGCAGTCTCCCTTCTGTCCTTCACACAAGAAGGACCGAGAATGAGCGTGAAGTATGTGTCAGGTTCTACTTCACCCAAACCCCTGGCTTTGAAATTGAATACATGGCGCCAGCTCCAAACAGCTCTCTAGATCTCTCCTCTCTCCATTCTAGACTCTCACAGCTTCCTCGACGTCCCCACTGAACAGTTACAGGCATCTGCTAAGAGGACTACACTGACCTCTTCATTTCTTTCCTGGATCAGCTCCTCCTCTCCTGTTCTTTGGGGGCTTAATCCACCTGCAGTGCAGGAGACCAGGGTTCGATCCCTGGGTGGGGAAGATCCCCTGGAGAAGGGAATGGCTACTCACTCCAGTATTCTTGCCTGGAGAATTCCATGGACAGAGGAGCCTGGTGGGCTAGTCCATGGGGTCACAAAAAGCTGGACACAACTAAGTAACTAACACTTACTTACTCTTGTTTCTTACATTTGTGAGTAAACCCCTCATTTATCTGGTCATTCCTTAGGCCCTGAATTTGGAGGAATCCTGGTTCCTCCCCTTCCCTGAGACCCTTATCCAGTCCCTCAGCAAGCCAGCCTGCAGCCGCCAGCCTCATGATGTCACACCTGTCACACCGGTGCCTCTGGCCAGGGTTGCAGCCACAGCCCTTAAGTGTGCTTCCTGCTTCCTTCTCGCCTCTCTCGATCTACTCTCCACCCCACAGCTCATCTGGCCTTAAAAATAAGACATATGCACAAAATTCAGTGTCTTTCAAATGCTTCCTATGACACTTTAGAGTGAAATCGCAGGCCTTAGCCATGGCTCACGCAAGAGGCCTCATCATCTGGCTCCTCCCTAGCCAGCCTCTTCATCTTCCTCCCCTTCGTGCACCCTGGCTGCCTGCTGTTCCTTGGCTTCCGCCTCGAGGCCTTCACGCTCCCCTGCTCCCTCTGCACAGAAGGCCCTTCCCCAGTCATTCTGTGACTGGCTCCCTCACTTCATCCAAGTCTAGGTTCAGATGCCCTAGTCTCTCTATTAAAAAAGAAAGCAGCTTCCACCACTTTCTATCCTCTTTGCTTTGTTTTCTTCGTTCTACCTGTGTTTATATTTTACATCTGTCTTCTCTCACCTATAATACATGCCCACTATTGTCAGGGACTTGCTCATTTTCACTACTGTGTCTTGAACACCTACAACAGGCCTTACACAGAATCAAAACTCAGACATCTGTTGCATGAATAAGACAATATGGAAATGTTTACCTTGATTTCCAGAGGCCAGCAAGGAAGACACTCTGCCTCCTAACTTAAACGGTTTCCAATTATACCCCTTACGTTGCTGGCCTCCACATTCCATCACGGCTCCTTTCTGACCTTGGTCTGATCACATATTTCACATATGAAACCGACCAGCCACCTTTACATCCCTCAGAGAAAGCCTCACACACACAGTGGCCTTCATGCTCATCAGGGATCTTATGACTTATTTTTCTCACAGCCTCTCCTGCCTTCCCTCCAGTTCTCTCTGTCCTTTGAAGCTCCTTCCTTTGACAAGGGCCCTTGGTGGAGAGGATGTGGGGGCAGCACTTGCGGGACAGCTCTGCCCCCAAACGTCACCTGGACAGCCCCTTTCCCAGGGCCTGTCTACACCGGGTCAGGTCCCCAGGGTCCACCCGCACTGTGGTCAGCTCAGGACACCGGGGTGCCAAGAGCATGCTTCTGTTCTGTCCCTGACGAGACTCGCTCAGGGCAGATGAGAAGCTGGGGTTTGTCTTCTGAGGGTCAGCTTCCTCCTCGTGGCACTCGCTCCCACCCCAGGTGCTCCTTTGTGGGCTGAAGCACTGACCTGCCCACGGAAAAGCTGGCCCTGTGCCCATGTCTGCCTGTACACTCCACACCCCAGGACTTCATGAGTATTGTCACCAGGGTCCTGAGAAGGCAGGCGGACCCATTCTCATCACTGTTTCTCTTGTAGATTTTGGCCTGGTTTTTGGCTGAGCCATCACAGCCGAGAGGGTAACTCTCTCCCTCTCGGGTCACTGTCGTGGGCCCACACGGAGCAGACTCTCACACTCAGGTGGACAGGTATTCCGAGTCTTTTGGCAGAAGAGACTGGACATGCGCCCCAAGCACAGCACACACCTTCAACACACTGTGTGCTGCTGGACACTTATTCGACTTTTACATCTAGATTAACCAGATATTAATTTGATTATTTACAGTTGACCTTACAGAAGCAGAACTGGCAAAAACATTTCTGACTTTAATCCTTAAATTCAGAGCCAGCAACGTAACTTAAGGATAGTCTTGGTTTATACTTCTAGAAATTGAGGCAAAGTGACATAGAACCAGAATAAACCATATGAAAAATTGAGTCCTCAGATTAAAAATGGTTCAGTCTAAACTTTAGATTCTTAAGAGACAACTTCCCTTACGTGAAAAAAAGCCACAGTAGCTTATAATAGTCAGCGTTTCATGAAAAATTAAACTTGATTATTGTTTGATTTTCTCATCTACTTGGTCAGTAGTAAGTCATGTGCTTTATGAAATGGTAATTATTTTTTCCTGCATGGAACATTTTAGTAGAATCCACTTTGAAATCCAGTTATAAACTTGACATATTTGTTATGATATAAGCAAAATAACCGAGTTGAAAGGGGCCTTGTCTGAGAAAGAAAAAATGTAGTCACTTCTAAAATAGTGTTCATAGTATTTACATGTGCGTTTAAGCTCAGAAATGACCCGATCATCCAGACGAATAATCACTGTCCTTTTTACAAGGCTGCATACCAGACACTGTCTGGTACAGCCCCTTAGTCTCTCAGTGTGTGAGAGCCCTTGCCTTCCATGGAGCGAGGAGTTCTCCGTGTGGACAGTGGGTGAATCTGAGTCACGCCACTTACCTGCTCTCGTCCTGACTTGTGGGAGGTCATGTGGCGCTCGAGCTGGGTTCTGTATGCAAACGTGTAACTGCACAGGGAGCAGCTGAAGTTGTCTTCATTCTTCTCGTGGCGATACTTAATGTGTTCTTTCAGAGAGGTAAAGCGTTTATATCCTCTGTCACAATACGGACAGGTGAGCAACTGGGAGAATGCATCTGGTGTTCCTGTAAAACAAGGATCGTACATTTTAAAGATGTTCCCAAATTAGTACCAAAGGCCCACTGAGGCCCTCAGCTATGTGCCAGATATTGTGCTTTGTATCTGATCCTCAAAACCAACACACTGATGTGTCTCTGTTTTATAAAGAAAGGATGTGATGCCCAGAAAAGGTTAAATTACTTCCAAGTCACACAGCCTGTGAACAATGAAGTTGAGAGTCAAATGCAAGCTGACTTTAAAGTCTCATATATTTTTCACTAAAACATAATTCTTCTCTTCTTTTGTATGGTTAATTAGACAAAACAAAAGCAAAATTATAATGCAGGTTATCATTGTGAATGTATACACATGAAAGGGGTTTGGTACACAATAACCATCTTTCTACAAAGGTAACAATGTCATCATTAGTTATTGAATGTTCATTCTTTCAAATTTGAAAAATGTCACTACAGGCATCAGAGACTAAGTACCATACAGTTAGAGCCTGTTTCTAAGGCTCCCCTGCAGGTGACTGTGGAGGAGGTACTGTAGGAAGTGTGGGGAGCAGTGGGGGCCGGACTGAGGGCTGACCACTGAGATGCCCCTGCGTGAGTTCTTCGTGTTCTTCGTGTTTCCCCTCCTGAGACACACCAGAACACTTCTTATTTAGTTTCAGATGGATGACTATTAGGATGGCTTTCAGAAAATAAGCCATTATAGATAAACTGTAGTTCAGAGAATGAACTACATATTTTTAATACATGGAAACATCTAAGCCTGCCAATCTTAAAATGTAATACCACTTGGCCAGTATTATTTAACTACATTTCTATATTGGATTTACTTCTTCAAAGAAAAAATTTCCTAAGTCACATCTTGCTATAAATGTTATCTTAATTTTATAATTTCTTATAGAAAAACAGAGAAAATGTCATAACAATCTTCTTTACTTCATCAACATGTCACTGTTATTGAAATTCAAGTCCCTATAAATTAAATGTCTTGTTCAAGGACAAGCCTGCAAAGAACAGGCTGAACACCTGACTCTACATAGCTAAGTACACTGAAATATATATCAAATATATGAATAAAGTCAAACAACCAAGACCCCAAAGTCTATGATGGTATCTCCTGTTACCAGCTAGCAAGGCACCTAGAACCAGAGGGTTTTGCACTGGTGATGACTCTGACATGACCCACTTCTCAGGGGACTAGACTAGCGCCTTGAGGACATTTGGGGTGGGGAATCATGCTGTTTTGTCTAACATCAGTTTCCCACTTGTACAGGCAAGTGGGCAGTCGGCACTTGGGACGCGCTCCTCGCCTGTCGGTGCTGCTGCTCTCAGCTGGCTTCAGGGGCTGCAGTCAGAGTCCACGTGACAGGTGCTTTACACCAGCACCGCAGTCAGTTTGCTTCCACCAGTCAAGCTGCCCTGAACTCCTATGTCATAAGCTGTCTGCTTGCATTACGTTCTATTTTCTTGTTTGTCTTCATGATTAATTCTTGTAATTAATGTACAAGATACTAACAATTTTATAAAATGGCAAGTTGCTCATATTTAAACAGCAAGTTCTTTTCATAAATATCTATTGAATATTCTCACACGTGTGAGATATGAACTTATTATTTTAGGCCAACAGCATAAAACAATGAAAAATAAATCTAAATATTTAACATCATAAGTTTATAGCATGAACAGGTTTAAAAGTTAAAATTTTTGTTTTTGTTTTTAAAAAATATTGTTTTTTTTTTAAACTCACCTTTTAGCAACGAAGACCTTTAAGGAATAAATGTTTCTTTTTAGAATTCCTATACTACACCTATGGTAGGAATTCAGTACTAAAAAATCCACCCTATGTCTGACCACTTTTCAAACTATAATTTCTTTATGAATCTGTGATCATTTATGAATCTGTGACCATAAATAAACTTAAAGGACATTTTACATTTCTGTGTCTTCAACTTCCTTTAGTGGCAGACTGATACAAAACCTGCGAAAAAACCTCCTTGATTTGTTCCCACTGCTCCAGAATTTTGATAAATTAACCTGCTGGAATAAAGCTCCCCTGTTTACAGCTTATGAAGCACAGGATGGTATGTTTAATTTACTAAAACATTAAAAACCTAAGTGCTTCTGAAGATAATTACTTTTTCATGGAAAGAGATGTTGCTGGTGTAACAGCATATCTACTGAGAAATATTGTATTAGTAGCTAAACTACATTACATGCCTGAAGGTAATGAATACCCGAATGAAAAACATTGTATACTTCAAATGTTATACTGTTTCAGAATGACTAAGGCTCCAATTCTTATGGGACTTAACTGCACTGATTTGTAACAATGGACTTTACAAAGTTTAGTTTTCATTATTTCACTGAGGCTTTTTGAAATCCTGTTACATAAAAATTTTAAATATTTATAAACATCTGTATTTTAAGGATTTATATTTCCCTTTCATATTTATTGTAACCTACTGCTTCTTCAGGTGAAAGGACATTAGCTCCAAAATGCTGAAATGATTAGGCATAAATCTAACAAAATGTATATAAGATTTATTTGAGGAAAACTACAAAACTCTGATAAAGGAAACCAAAACACTCGATAAATACAAAGATATTCCATGCTCAAGGATAAGGAGACTCAGTACTATCAGGATGTCAGTTCTTCCCAACTAGGTCTTCATATTCAGTGCAGCCCCAATCAAGTTATTTTACGGATACTGACAAAAATTCTAAACTCACATGGAGAGGCAAGAGACCCAGAAGAGGCAACATAACACTGAAGGCAAGAGTAACAGGAGACTGACACTACCTGTCTTCAAGGCTTACGACAGAACTATGACAATTAAGATAGTGTAGTGTTGGTGAGAGAACAGACAAACGGATCAGTAGAATAGAATACAGGTGAGCCCAGAGAGCAAATGCAATAGAATAGAGCAAAGACAGTCTTTTCAACAAACTGTAATGGAACAACTGGACATCCACACACAAAAATATGAATGTAAACACAGACCTTACACCCTTCACAAAAATTAACTCAAAAAGGATCACAGGCCTAACTATAAAGTGCAAAATGACTAAGACATAGGCTATAACAGAAGAAAACCTATACCAACTTGGGTATTGTAATGCCTGTTTAGATACCAAAGGCATGAGTCATGAAAGACATAATTGATAAGCTGGACTTAATTGAGAATGTTCTACCCCATGAGATAAGACAGTAAGCGAGTTAGACGATAAACCACAGACTGGGAAAACTATTTACAAATGACACAGCTGAAGAAGGACTACTATCCAAAATACACCAAGAATCCTTAAAACTCAAACTCAACAGTGAGAAGTCAAATAATTCAGTAATAGGTCAAATCATACCCCCATTCCTCATCCATCTTCATGACAGAGAATAAGGGAATCACCACTGCAGTGCTGAGTTCAAGAATATGTGCCTAAGATTAAAGTAAGCCCAGAGGACAAGATGGAGGAGTAAGGACCTGCGCTTACTGCCTCTCAAGAAGACGCCCAAATCACAACTAACTGCTGAACAGCCAACAGCATAAAAGGCTGGAACCTACCAGAATACATATTCTACTTCCAAAGACACAGAAGAGGCTGTAAGGAGATGGTATAAGGAGTGTATTCGTGATACAACTAAACTCCATTCCTGCTGGGTGGGTGACGCATATATTAGAAAGTACTCATATTGCAGAGGTTCTCCCACAGGAATGAGCATTCCGAGCCCTCTATCAGGCTCCTGAGTCTGGAGATCTGGCATCAGGGGGATGAGACCCCAGAGCATTTGACTTTTAAGGCCAAAGGGGCTTGATCACAGGAACTCCAAAAAATTGAGGAAAAGAGAAGTAACACACTTAAGGGGCACACACAAGGTATTGGGTGCGCTAGGACACAAGGGAAAAAGCAGTGATTTCAGAGGAGCCTGGGCCAGACCTACCTGTTGGGACAACATTAAATGTACCCACATTCACATTATAGTGGTCCTAGAAGAGAGAGAAAGGGCCTGAGAAATATATTTGAAGAGATTAATAGCTGAAAACTTCCCTAACATGTGAAAGGAAATAGTCACCTAAGTCCAGGAAGCATAGGTAAACCCAGGATAAACCCGAGGAGGAACATGCCAAGACATATTAATCAACTTGATAAAAAATTAAAGAGAATGGCATTGAAACATGTATATTACCATATGTGAAACAGACTGCCAGTCCAGGTTCGATGCATGAGACAGGGTGCTCAGGGCTGGTGCACTGGGATGACCCTGAGAGAGGGGATGGGGAGGGAGGTGGGAGAGGGGTTCAGGATGGGGGACACATGTACACCCATGGCTGATTCATGTGAATGTATGGCAAAAACCACTACAATGTTGTAATTAGCCTCCAATTAAAATAAATAATTAAAAAATTCAAGAGAAAATATTAAAAGCAACAAGGGAAAAGCAACAAATAACATAAAGGGAGTCCTCATAAGGTTATCAGCTGATTTTTTAGCAGGAACCCTAGAGGCCAGAAGGGAGTGGCAACGTATATTTAAAGGGATGAAAGGGAAAAACCTGTAACCAAGAATACTCAGCAAAGCTCTGATTTCGACAGAGAAGTCAAAAATTTTACAGACAAGCAAAAGCTAATTTGGCACCACCAAACCTGTTTTACAGTAATTGATAAAGAAACTTCTCCAGGGGGAAAAGAAAAGCCTACAACTAGAAACAAGACAATTATGAATGGGAAAGCTCACTGGTTAGGGCAAACATACAGTAAAGGTAGGAAGTCATCCACACAGAAACGTGGCATCAAAATCAGCAATCGTGAGAAGAGGAAAGTACAATGCAGGATACTGGAAATGCATTTGGAATTAGACCAGCAGCTTAAAACATCTCGTATATATGCAGACAGCTTTAGCAAAACCTTGTGGGAACTGCAAACCAAAAATCTATGACAGACATATGCACAAAAACGCAAAAGGAATCCCAACACAACACTAAAGATAGTCATCAAATCACAAGAGAACCAAAGAGGAAGGGAAGAAGAAAGATCTACAAAAACAAACCACCCAACAAATAGCTCATGCAACTCAGCTGTTCTTTTAACAATGCAATCAAAAAATGAGCAAAAAATCTAAATGGACATTTCTACAAAGAAGACATACAGATGGCTAAAAGGCACACAAGAAGAAGCTCAACATTATTAATTATTAGGGAAATGCAAATCAAAACTACGATTAGGTATCACTTCACACCAGTTAGAATGGCTATCATCAAAAAATCTACAAACAATAAATGCCCAAATCCACAAAAACAATTCCCAAAGTAACAAAACAGCAATGAGAATATATATATCATCAATTACCTCAAATGTAAACAGATTAAATGCTCCAACCAAAAGACTGGCTGAATGGATACAAAGATAAGACCCGTATATATGCAGTCTACAAGAGACCCAAATCACAGTAGATATTACTGCAGCCATGACATTAAAAGATGCTTGCTCCTTGGAAGGAAAGCTATGACAAACCTAGAGAGCATATTAAAAAGGCATCACTTTGCTGACAAACGTTTGTATAGTCAAAGCTATGGTTTTTTCAATAGTCATGTATGGACATAAGAGCTGGACCATAAAAAAGGCTGAGTGCCAAAGAATTGAAGCCTTCTAATTGTGGTGCTGGAGAAGACTCTTGAGAGTGCCCTGGACTGCAAGAAGATCAAACCAGTCAATTCTAAAGGAAGTTAATCCTGAATATCCATTGGAAGGACTGATACTGAAGCTCCAATACTTTGACTATCTGATGCAAAGAGCCGACTCATTAGGAAAGACTCAGATGCCAGGCAGTGGCACCCTACTCCAGTACTCTTGCTTGGAAAATCCCATGAATGGAGGAGCCTGGAAGGCTGCGGTCCATGAGGTTGCTAAGAGTCAGATACGACTGAGCGACTTCACTTTCACTTTTCACTTGCATGCACTGGAAAAGGAAATGGCAACCCACTCCAGTATTCTTGCCTAGAGAATCCCAGGGATGGGGGAGGCTGGTAGGCTGCTGTCTATGGGGTCACACAGAGTTGGACACGACTGAAGCGACTTAGCAGCAGCAGCAGCAGCAGATGCCAGGAAAGAAGGAAGGCAAAAGGAGAAGCGGGTGGCAAAGGATGAGATGAGATAGCATCACTGACTCAGTGGACATAATTTGAGCAAACTCCGGGAGATAGTGAAGGACAGGGAAGCCTGGCGTGCTGCAGTCCATGTGGTTGCAAAGAGTCAGACACAACTTACTGACTGAATACACACACACACACACACGACCCACTTCAGATCTAGGGATACATACAGATTAGAAAAGACAGTCTCTTCAATAAGTGGTGCTGGGAAAATTGGGCAGCTATGTGCAAAAGAAAGAAATTAGAACTTCCTAACACCACACACAAAAATAAACTCAAAATGGATTAAAGACCTAAATGTAAGGCCAGAAACGATAAAACTCATAGGAAAACATAGGCAGAACACTCTTTGACATAAATCATAGCAATATGCAAGATCTTCTCTGACCCACCTCCTGGAGTAACATAGATAAAAACAAAAACCAATGGGATCTCACTGAAAAGCTTCTGCACAATGAAGGAACCCATAAGCAAGGGGAAAAGACGGCCCTCAGGATGGGAGAAAATAATAGCAAATGAAACAACTGACAGAGGATTAATTTCCAAATTATACAAGCAGCTCATACAGCTCAATCCTAGAAAAACAACCAACTCCATCAAAAAGTGGGCAGAAGACCCATACAGACATTTTTCCAAAGAAGACATGCAGATGGCTAAAAACACATGAAAAGATGCACAATATCATTTCCTATCAGAGAAATGCAAATCAAAACTACAATGAAGTATTATCTTACTCTTACCAGAACGGCCACCACCATAAAGTCAACCAACAATAAATGTCTAGAGGGTATGGAGAAAGGGGAACCCTCTTGCCCTGTTGGTGGGAATGCAAATTGATACAGCCACTATGGAGAAGAGTATGGAGATTCCTTACAAAACTAAGAATTAAACTACCATATGACCCAGCATTCCCGCTACGGGGAATAAGAAACCATAATTGAAAAAGACTCATGTACCCCAATGTTCATTATAGCAATATTTACAATAGTTACAACATGCAGCCATGAAATTAAAGGACGCTTACTCCTTGGAAGAAAAGTTATGACCAACCTAGATAGCATATTCAAAAGCAGAGACATTACTTTGCCGACTAAGGTCCGTCTAGTCAAGGCTATGGTTTTTCCTGTGGTCATGTATGGATGTGAGAGTTGGACTGTGAAGAAGGCTGAGCGCCAAAGAATTGATGCTTTTGAACTGTGGTGTTGGAGAAGACTCTTGAGAGTCCCTTGGGCTGCAAGGAGATCCAACCAGTCTGTTCTGAAGGAGATCAGCCCTGGGATTTCTTTAGAAGGAATGATGCTAAAGCTGAAACTCCAGTACTTTGTCCACCTCAGGCGAAGAGTTGACTCATTGGGAAAGACTGTGATGCTGCGAAGGATTGGGGGCAGGAGGAGAAGGGGACAACCGAGGATGAGACGGCTGGATGGCATCACTGACTCGATGGACGTGAGTGTGAGTGAACTCTGGGAGTTGGTGATGGACAGGGAGGCCTGGTGTGCTGCGATTCATGGGGTCACAGAGTCGGACACGACTGAGTGACTGAACTGAACTGAACGACATGGAAGCAACCTAGATGTTCCACTGACAGATGAATGGATAAAGAAGATGTGGTACATATACACAATGGAATATTACTCAGCTATAAAAAGGAACATATTTGAGTCAGTTCTAATGAGGCAGATGAACCTACAGCCTATTATACAGAAAAGTAAGTCAGAAAGAGAGAGGCGAACAATCATACATTAGTATCATATATTAATGCATATATAGGGAATCTAGAAAGACGGTACAGATGATCCTATTTGCAGGGCAGCATAGGAGATGCAGATATAAAGAACAGACCTTTGGTCACAGTAGGGGAGGGAAAGGGTGAGATGACTTGAGAGAGTAGCATTGAAACATGCTACTTTTATCTGTTTCTAGTGCTTGGAAGGCAAAATGACATATGAACACATTACTATTGTATTTTGCTGCTGTTTATACACTGGCTGTTAATATCAGAGACAACCAACATAGGTACAGGAAAAAAAAAACTGTCTCCAAATTAGTATGTTCTGAGCCACACCACCAAGGTTCCCTCCCAGAACAGAGGAGCAGCATCAGGGGAAGTGCACTCTCCCAGTGCCTACTTCTACTGCCTGCTGCCGTATGAGGGAATGGAAGTCCATGTCCAGGCATGGCCTAAGCATTTCACACACGGGGGCATCACAGGATACACAAGATGCACTGACAGAATACTACACACTGTTGCCATGGACATCACTCCATTCGCTAAAGAAATTACTCTCGATTGCCATCTGCAATCAATTCTGGTTTTCAGAAACGTTCCCTATAGTGGGGTGGGTTCCCACACAGTGCAATGGAAGCAAAAATCCTTCAGAGGTGAGAACCAAGCGGCCGTGAGCTCCAATTACCGTTTTCGTCATGCCCGCTGGCCTCCGGCGTGCCCTGCCTCTGGTCGTCCTCGGGTGCCTCGGGGTAGATGACTGCAGTGTCTTGTTGTTGCAGGAACTCTTCAACGTTAGGATCATGGTTTTGTTCATTTTCTGCATCTGAGTCGCATTCATCATCTTTTACTAAAAGAAATGCATACTCTATAAAAAGCCATTTCACCACCAAGTTGTTACATAGTTTTCCTAAATAAGAAACTATCTTGAGAGAATACACGACTGTCCTTGAATCTACAGGAAATATTTACAGGAATATTAAAAACAATTTACTCATTCAGCTATAATCTATTGAGAAGTCTGTTTTTGTAAGTTCAAGGTGTTCTAAAAGTCTCGACATTGTTACCATATCCTCTTTAAGTTTTAGGGTTGTACTTCTATTCCATTTTACTGGTGAACAAGACTCAGTGGAGGTTGGCTGAATCCTTAGTTTCTCAATCAAAAATAAAGCAAGGAAAACAGGAAAAGAAAAAAACAGTTCTCAAACCTAAGTTCTTCCTAGGAACCTACTGTATCATGTTTACTTAGAGTCGTACTTGAATGACAAACTGAGTGCAAACTGCTCTGAAGTTCAGTTCAATTATGTGATTTCTTAGAAAACAGCTTTAATAGTTAGCTACAGTCAGAAATATTTCTAACAAGAGTTAAAGAGTATCAAATTGATAAGAGTGCTTTCCATCTCCCCAAGTATTCAGATACAGACAGGGCTGTTCTTTGTCTTTCTGCTCCAGTAACTGTGTCACTGTTGGGTGATGGGAGAGGCATTTCCTCTGGAGTCAGAAGGTTACGAGGGTAACGCATGTCTTCACTTGGAGAAGGGAGCCAGGGCACTGGTGTACTGCAGGGTGGGCCTGGTGCCCTGGGGTTTCCATCCGTCTGTCTTCCTCCCGGAGGAGGGTCCACACTTCTGGTGACTGTCCTGGGTCAGTATGGCCTCTGGGTGTCTCATATATGACTTCACACACTTCAGATCGAAGTCAGTTCTGAATTTGTGAAACAGCAGACTTAACTAGGCCCAATTAAGATGGTGATGTACCAGCATCTTTTTGTTCAACAGAAACTAAAACACTTGCACGGGAGCAGTAACTCAGTTCCTCAATGTGGCTGCTGTTTAAAACTTACAGCACCAATGACACAGTAATAAAGGTGACTACTCACCATCTTTCCCTCCTTTTAAACACAGTCAGTAGCTACCAGTTACGTAGTATCTGCTATATACAGTCAGTCCTTGAACAATATGGGTTTGAACTGTGAGGATCCACTTATACTTAGGTTTTTTCAATAGTAAATACTCTAGTACTGTACAACTCTCCTTGGTTGAACCCATGGGTGTGAAACTGTAGACGCAGAGGAATCCAGGATTGGGAAGGCTGCCTGTAAATCACACGTGGAATTTCCACTGCAGGGGGGCGGGCGGTGCCTCCACCACTGTGTTGTTCGATGGTCACCAGTACTGAGAACTCTATTTTTTCAGTTGATGCCAGCTGTCACCAAACGTTGGTCACTGGGTCCAGGCGGAGGTGAAGACTCTTTAAGAGGGACGCCACCACTCTTCACGTAAAGGCAATCCATGTCCAGATCCTCAGCTTTCATGCAGGCCCTTCCTAGAGTCCAAAAGCTTTTCTTCTACTCCTCTTTCACAGTCCTTTGCTCTAACTTCAAAGGCAGACATGTCCCCCCTCCATCCATTAATTACATCAGTACAGCGCATGCCTTGCAGTATAAGACCTCCAGCTGCCAAAGGAAAACAATTCAAAGTACTGATTGGGAGAAGCCTGCTTTACTGATCAGTTAGGCCAACGTAAGAGCACTCTAGGGTCCAGCATTCCCAGGATTTCTATCAGGGGAAAGGCTGGCGACTAAAATGGGGATGTTTTGGCCATGGTTATGAATCTCTGAAATCAGCTATATGATATTGATATGGCCAGAGAAAGTAGAGTAATTTCCCCTTAATGACCTCACCTGTTTCATTCCTTAACTATTCTTAAAAAATTCACTGCTCTTCAGAATGCTGGTGAGAACGAAGCAAGGAGTATTCTCGAAAACCTTTCCTAGGATCTCTCATTAGCTAAAACAATACACACTTCTGAACAGCTAAAGTAGTACAAGTCTGTGTTGTTATATCTTTTCTTTATCATTTTGTTTTCCTTTTTTATTTTTTAAATTATGAAAGTATGATAACACATTCACAGGATACTTGGAAAACACAGAACAAAGTTACATATAGTTCCACTGTATATAACCATTATTTTTTTAAGTAGATCTTATGAGTGTAACTTCAGATATTTGAGTTAAACTAAACTCACAAATGAAATTTATATTTATGTGATTTCTTATAGAGTAAATATAGATTTGACAAGTTACTTAAAAATACCTTTGTCAGATTATATTGCAAAATATTTCAATTAAATATTCTCTACTTTCACAATGTTTATATTTTCTTTTTTAAAATTTTATTATTATTATTTTTTACTTTATAATATTGTATTGGTTTTGCCATACATCANTCCTCATTATTTATAAATTATATGTTCTTCATATTAATAGAAAAAATTTTATGAAATTCCTCAAAATGTATATCAACACATTCATTTTAATTAGAAAAATGAAGACACACTTTATTTTTCTGCCAGAAAGTCTGACTTGGCTGATGGTCTAACAGTGATAATTGGTTTCACTAGTAAGGTTATTAGGTATAAATTTTCCAGAAATTTAATGAATTAGTAAGTTTATAGCTCTAAGAAATTGATCAAAATATACTTAGTTCATGTATTAAAATAATTTTTATTTAAAAATGTACTGATGAAAGGTACTGATTAGCAATATTTCAATAGTCCCAACCTTTTCTGAATATATTCCACAAGGTGCCTCTAAGTGAGAGTAAAAAAGTAGCAAAAGTCAGAAAAGATATCATTAGTCTTTTGGTAAGTAAGTATGGGTGAAGCCTTTTGGTATACACCCAAGGAAGTGAAGGCCTGAATGATTCAGGTGACTGAGAAATCCTTTAGAGAAATAGGTGGCTCTCAATTTTTACTTTCAACAGAACTGAAGGCGCATTTAATAGAACTGGTCATTGACAAGTCATTAAAATATTCTTCTTAATAGATAACCATAATTCTTTGCATATAGTTCTGAAGATATATAAAGAATTTAATAAATCACTTGTGACAAAAACTTATTTCATCTTTTTATTTGTGAAAATAAAATTCTCTCAGAGCTAAAGAAAAACCAGAAACAGAATTAATGCTCCACACTGTTTCTTCTAGAATAAGCGACATTAAACTACTGATTATGGGCTAACTAAAAAATACTTTGGCTCCTTTAATCTCATTTCCAGTAACATTTTACTTTAATGAGTAGTTGACCCCTGAACAACACAGTTTTGAATGGCCTGGGTCCTCTTATACTGGATGTTTTCAATAGTGAATACTCCAGTTCTCCATGGCCGGTTGTGTCCAGGGATGTGAAACAGCAGACAGAGAGGGGCTCTGTGTACGGAGGAGCTGGGTACTCAGGAGGGCTCACTGAAGCTGTATGTGGATTCTGACTGGGCAGAGGGGTCGGCGCCCCAGCCCCTAGGTTGTTCAAGGGTAAGCTGTAGTTATTAAAATTTGTCATGTATGTTGTGATCAGTGATCATAGGATACAGCAATCCATAAATTTTAAAAAATCTAGGAGCCATATAGTCCCTGGAAACTAAACAAAGTTAAATTTCAATTTATATATATGTTTTTCTTGCAAAGAAATGACAGTTGATCAAAAGTATCTTCAAACAGGAAATATACACTGGTTAGCATTAAATTCTATATTAGTTCAGGGAGTGAACATTATGATGTAACATTTCTGACTCTCAAAGAGGTATTCATATTTAAAAAATGAATGGTATTAAATTGCTGTGCATTTCAAATATAACAGTGATGTTAGAAATGTCATTTTTAATCTGCCAGATAATAGATTGTACCTACAGCTGACCCTTAAAACATGAGGTTTATGGGTGCTGACCTTCCAAGTGGTGGAAAATCCATATATAACTTAAGAGTCAGCCCTCATTGTATATGATTCCACATCCTCGGACTTGGCCAACCCCAGACTGTGACGCACTGCAGTATTTATTATTAAATAAATACGTGTATATGTGGACCTGCACCATTCAAACCTGTGTTGTTCAGGGGTCAACTGTACTTACTAAAGTGAAGAATTTTGTATGTCCATCAGACACCCGGGAGACAATACATAGTCAGTCTGTATAACATAAAGTCTGGAGGACAGTAACAGTATGTCCTAGGGTAGTTGGGAGGATTAAATGAATTAACACAGTATGCATTTAGTACTGTACCAGGCACATAGGAAGTGCTCTATAATTGTTATGTTTTCTTCAAAGCAGTCCTGCAAGGTGAACACTGAACTAGAGCAGATGACTCAGTATTGGGGGTCTGCTAGCGAAAGCTGGGCTCTTTCCAGCTAAAGTACACAGCTTCCATGAACCTGTACTTACCAAGCCAATTTCAAGCTAAGACCAGACATTCCTCAGTTTTACCGCTAAAACGTAAAGTGCTGGGAAGTGCACGTGGTGAAAAGGTCTACTATAAAGAAAATTCCTAGTCTTAAGACTAATAAATTGGATGTGTTTAAATATTAAAGACATGAGCAAATACAGAGAATATGATGACAATTTGGTTTTTCAGGTGTGACAAAACTCTGAACTGTCACAGTATAGAATTATAGGGTTATAATCATTGGTCAAAGTGTACAATTGTAGGGGTATAATCATAAATTATAGAAAGCAAGGCTAGAGAGACAAACATTTAACATAAAGGCTAAATAACATTTTTATGAGGCTATCAGTGTTTTACTCCCATCAGAATAAAGGATAGTTAGGGTTCCTCCAGTCTTTATCCTCCAATTGTGAAACTTTGCACAAGTATCAGCTAAATGAACAAGGAAAGGATGTTTAGAAGAACAAAGGCTGTTTTGGGTGACTTTTTCACTCTCTGAATACTAAGCTGAGACTATAGTTCTCCTCACTGGGTGAGCTGCAGAAGGAAGCCAGCTTGAGAAAGGAGCTGACAAAGTTCTGAACTAATGGTGGTGGTCTCTTGCCATGGTTTTGTTTACTTTGTCAGCACATTATTCCCTGGAAGTGAAGGAACTAACACAAGCAAAGGTGAAACATGACTTCAGAGTGCTCTGAAGTCTCTAACATCTCATTTCCACCCTTCTTTGCTGAAAACTGCATTTATCAGAGTTTTATTAAATATTTGTTTACTCCTAACTCCCCGAGTGCCAGGGAAGTAACACACAGGGCTCACCATTTTGGCGGGGGTGGCGGTGGTGGTGGGGGTGCTGTATTTCAGCAGGAACTCTAGCTTATATACAGTTACACTACCTTCCAGATCTGACTATTTTTGGGGGAAGGAGGGAAATTGTGTATCACTCAGTACTTCAAACTGAAAGCATGAATTCATTTTTGTACTGAAGAGCAAACTACATATATTAGAATTATACGCATACTAATTATACGCATACTAGGTAAAATACTGTCAACTTGGAACTCTAGGTGTCTTTTTTGCTGGCACTTTGCCTCAAAGGGCAAACGATCTTCTACAGAAGACCTACTACTCTGGTGATGTGAGTCGTCACATTCTACCATTAAATAGAAGAGTAATGAACAGCATTCTTCTGTGTTCATTAACACTATTTTACTAACAACAAATACATTGTTTAAATATTTTATATAGTGTATAAGTCATCCTGACAAATATTTGATAATAAGCATATCTGAATACATTATTCATGCAAGTTCATCACAACCATGTTAAAGGCAGAATGCAAACTCTCTGGTTATGGCACCATAAATGATCACATATTCCATTATTTGATTAACCTGGAGTGCACTTTCAATAAGAGTACAAAGGCTTGCTCTTTGTTTTATAGAACTGACAAGTATGGGAGGGCTGATGCTTATAGGTAAAAATCGATTTTTGACACATTACTGCAAAATACACTCATCTTACACAACACAAGGTGATTTATAAGGCTCTGTGGAATACTCCTAAAATGTACTGCAAACAACAAAAAACTATAAATGTTAAGCCAAAGAAGAAACAAAGAAAATTTAAAACTATATGTTAGAAGTATCTAATCTATGGTTGAATATACAGAATACAANTGCAAACAACAAAAAACTATAAATGTTAAGCCAAAGAAGAAACAAAGAAAATTTAAAACTATATGTTAGAAATATCTAATCTATGGTTGAATATACAGAATACAATTATACTACTTTTAAGTACAGAATTTTGGGGAAATGTTTTAATAATTTGGAATTTCTTTTTGAAGTTTACATTCAAAGACTGCCTTATCAGAAGTAATAAGTGCCTGGTATTATTATATATTGGACATTATCATATGAAATATCTGGATTTAAGATTTGCACTTACTCTTTTGCTTCTTAAATCTGATTTGAATCCAATAATAGAGGAATAGTCTTAAGTCTTGGGGAATATGTACTAATATAGTCACCTAGAAGCAAATTTCTTTGTTTACTATAATTCAACTTCATTTTGGATTGGGAAGATCCCCTGGAGAAGGAAAAGGCTACCCATTCCAGATTTTGGCTTGGAGAATTCCATGGACTCTGGTCCATGGGGTCGCAAAGAGTCGGAGACGACTGAGCAACTTTCACTTTCAATTTCATTTTGGCCTTTTTCAAGTGTATTCTCGTTTGCTGTGACATGTTCCCTTATCAATATTCATAATTCTCATCTGGTTTCTAAATAACCCATGATATTTGCTTATTTTTCTCTCTTCTGCTTTTAGTCTTGTGGGCAATTTCATGTAGATGCTGGTAACTAATAATGAAACTCAAAATAGATCTGTATTTCTGTAACTATGGTAAAAATCTGATAGAAGTTTAAATTATCATTCAAACACTTACTCTGTGGATTATCTGTAGATTATATTTGTTATCCTTACAGATGAATACCTGTATTATATGAATATCTAAGCTTGCAGTATATTTAAAGAATATAAACATCTAACTTTTCATACAGTGCCCCATATGCTTAAGTGCTTAAACATTTAAAGGGAGCAAGATAAGGAGGAGGAAACAGAGTAAATGCAGGACTCACAAATGCAAAAACCAGTCACACAGAAGGCTGTTAAAAGATGACAGTGCTTGAGAAAAAGGCAAGAGTACCTGCACATCCCACTTCATCTGCCCGAGCTTCCGGCCCCAGGATTTCTTGTCCTTCCTTTCCTGCTAAAAATCAAAGAACAAAAGCATTAAAACAGATTACCCCCCTCTCACCAACACTTAACTTCTATAAATCTGAAAAGGAAACTTTTAGGGTATATTTGATTTGGATTCCCCCCCCCTTGTATAATAAGTACAGTAACATGTCCTACTAAGCTAAAGCTTTTTAAAGAAATTAAGCAGTTTCACAAAACTCAGAGATATTTTAGAGAAGCAAAACGAGTGAAAATGTTTATATATTCTGGACTTCTACATATATTAGAATTATACACATACTAGGATTTTATTAATGGTATTTTTTTTAGGAGAGGAGCTCTACCTACAGGCAGTAGGATTCCTTTTCCATCTCTTTCCTGAAGCACAAATCGCTATGTGCTGGGCACCGTGCTAGGTGCTTTATCAACTCATTTCCTTTAACCTTCATAAACTATTTCTTTATAAGTTAAAAAATCCCACCAAAACATGAGGCTTGAAGAGGTTACAGAACCTGCCTATGGACACACAGCTACTGGGTGGTGGAAGTGGAGTATGAATGCAGGTCTGAATGGCTCTAAAGCCTGCTCTCTCCTCCACCCTGGCTTTTCTCACTATAGACAGAGTCCCTGACAACCTGCCCAGAGCAAACAGCTAAGGACTATACCTTTTCTTTCACTCTCTTCATGATTCTAACTACTAGTAAGCAGTATTAAATGATAATAGTGGTATCGATAAATATTTTATTTTTTTAATTTAAATTTATTTATTTTAATTGGAAGCTACTTTACAATACTGTATTGGTTTTGCCATACATCAACATGAATCCGCCACGGGTGTACACATGTTCCCCATCCTGAACCCCCCTCTCACCTCCCTCCCTGTACCATCCCTCTGGGTCATCCCAGTGCACCAGCCCCAAGCATCCTGTATCCTGCATTGAACCTGGACTGGTGATTCATTTCTTATATGCCAATAAATATTTTAGAT
Organism: Redunca redunca; assembly: GCA_006410935.1. NCBI lineage: Eukaryota > Metazoa > Chordata > Mammalia > Artiodactyla > Bovidae > Redunca > Redunca redunca. The sequence goes on along the minus strand of SJYQ01000849.1, from coordinate 24,261 downwards.
GTCTATTATCCACCTTCTCTGGGGCTCAGAGGGTAAAGAATCTGCTTGCAACATGGGAGGCATGGGTTCAATCCCTGGGTTGGGAAGATCCCCTGGAGAAGGGAATGGCAACCCACTCCAGTATTCTTGCCTGCAGAATCCCATGGACAGAGGAGCCTGAAGAGCTACAGTCCATAGGGTACGACTGAGCGACTAACACACATCACCCACCTCTGACACCTATATATTTGTAATGAGCTGATAAGATCAGAGTCGACAGGCACATTATTTAGGTGAGCAGAAAGTAAACTTTATATATTTAGGTACATTTTATTCATTGAGTAGTTTATTAAGAACCTGTGTACATACAAAAGATTCGAAGTTAAAAACTGCTTTCAGAGTATATAATGAAATTATGATCAGAAGACTTCCAAAGTCACACTAAAACACTGTGTAGTTATCTGCACTCCAATCAAATCCCATTGAATATGTCAATCAAAAATCTTGATTCAGATTTTCCTTAAGTTTGATAACTGAATTGAGAAATAGAGCACTAATAAAGTAAAATCTGTTCTCACATTGAAGCATGTATTTCTGTAAGTGTCTTGGATTACTGGGTGGATTTATTTGGCAGATTTTCTATACTCATTAACTTTTATGTTACTACTTAAAGATGATCATTATGTGATAGTTAAAACATGCATAAACCTCTTTAGATCAGCATAAAAAACACTGTCTGAAGTGGATAATGATGAGATTAACTTCTGCTGAAGAATTCTCATTTTATATTTGCTGTCAGCAAAATGACAATTTAAAAATCCCTGGTCAAGTGTTAACAATACTGTATGATAAACACTGGTATTTGCTAAGCATCTGAAAGTCTCCAATGTTTATTTTTTTTCTCTTCCTCCAAAGCATCTACTTAACCTAAAATAATAAACAGTGTGCCAAGTGGGTAATTATGATGGTAATATATTTATTATTGCATATGTGTGTTCACTGTTTCTCCTCACATGAAAACCGAAGCAGGCAGAGCTATGACTTGCTAAGGTGGAAGGTTTAACACTGATTCTAGTTATTTATTTTGGAGTTTTTGTTTCTATTTTTTTTCCCTTCAGTACCACATGGCATGTGGAACTTTCCCCGACCAGGGGCTGAACCCATGCCCGCTGCAGTGGAAGCACAGAGTCTTAAACACTGGAAAGCCCATGGTATCACTGATTTTAAAGTTTAAAATGATATTTTGGACCTTATTAATTTTACTGCTTGCAGTTAAAGCAATGGCAACCCACTCCAGTATTCTTGCCTGGAGAATTCCATGGACAGAGGAGCCTGGTAGGCTACAGTTCATGGGATCACAAAGAGTCGGACACGACTGAGCGACTTCACTTCACTTAAACACTGTCTGCAATTCAATTAAATTATTCCTTCTACAGGAGTGAAATTTAGGCTACTTACATGAGAATGTAACATGTCAGAATCTGGTCCCATGCTTATTTACCACAGTTTGAAACCTGGAAGTTTCCAGTCATCTCCTCTCTATTGGAGGCGGAATTTCTGTTCAACAACTAAAATCATGTCAACTAATGAAACAGAAATGGTGCTTGCGCTGGGCTGTCAGGTGGTACCCTCCTCTCGCCAAAAATCACTGCCTGCAGAAGTCCCTCCCCGCTCCATCCAGGGACCAGCACAAGGGCATCTTGGAGCAGGGGCTGTTCTAAATATTTCTCAAGCAGCATTCTCCCTAATGTGTTCTGACCTTACTTTTAGTTTTAAGAAATATAAGAGGAATAAAGTAACTGAATCTACTTGTACCTAAGATTTTTTTCTCCTATAAGACTTTATAATGTCAACATATTATGACTGACCAGTCTTAAGTGCAACTTAGGAAGGAAAACCAGAGTGCTCCTGAGGGTTTGGCTTTTAGTCTAAATACCAAAGCAAGTATCTAAAGGACAAACTCCAAAGTAACAAGACTTCAGTTTTTCAAAGAATGGCAAAAGATAGCTGAAGTAAGTCATGAAATGCTATTCAGCAATAAAAAGGAACAAACTATTGATACATACAATTTCAATGAGTCACCAAAAGATTATGGAGAGTGAAAAAAGCCAACCCAAAGGTTATTACATACTGCATTATTCCACTTATATTACATTAACGAAATGACAAAATTACAAAAATGGAGACTAGCTTAGTGGTTGCCAAGGTTAAGGATGGGGAGGAGGGGAATGGAGAAGAGGACGGATTGTTTGAAGGCAAGTGGGGAGCTCTGTGGTCATGGATGTTCTGCATCTCACCTGTATCAACACTAATATCCTGGTTACAATACTGTACTACAGTTCTACAAGATGTTACCATTTGAAACTGGGTAAAAGGTGTACAGACTCTCTTGTATTATTTGTAAATTTAAAACTATGAATTGTTTGTGAATCTGTAATTACCTCAAAATTGAAAGTTTACTTTAAAAAAGTCAAAGGCAAATAGCACACATTTAGATCAAAGTAGACAGCACCTGTTCATTTTGCTGAAGAATGAAATTCCTAGTAAGTAAAAACAAGTATGACAGATGCAGTTGATTTTAATTAGAGATGTAGATGCTTACTATTGATGGCGAGATAAGATAAAGCACAGGACCGATAATTTAACACATGTTCTAAATTCTAAAACTTGCATTTCTGAAATTAATATCAAGGTGTTTCTACCAATTATACATATTTCTGTGGGGATATTTTGTAGCAATGGCTAAGAAGGCACAATGAGTGGCTAAGGGAGTCAGATTCTCCTTTTCTGCTCCTGTCTTTTTCTCGATGACACACACACCAAGCACATTTAGACTTGCCTTTTTCTTAAAGCTGTGTTCTCTGCTAGAACGCTGTTACCCATTCATCTGAGTAACTGCTACTAATCTGACTTCTTTGAAGCTCAGTTTACGTGTCTCTCAGTTTGTAAGTCTTCCCTGACCCTGCTCTCTGCTAGGCCCACCCCACTGTCCCTGTTACAGGAGAGAAACCTATTATAGTAACACTGTCCAAAAAGCAAACATTGAGAAATTCCTGAATTCAAACATAAAGTATTCAAACTTTGATTAAGGATGAAATGTTTGTTTCACTGTGTACTTTTTCAGAATGTTTCCAGACAGCTCCATCTTTCCTTCTTATATCCATTAGGTTCTACATATGTATCAATCTATTTTTGGTATAATTGTCCATCAGCCTCCCAGTAAATATAATTCACAGCCTCCAGGAAAACCTGTCAATGTAGACAATGGTAAATAAAAAACATGCCTAAAGTCAGCTTTGGTGAAGATGGAGATAGGCTACCTGTATGTCCCACCAGACGCAGCTACACCACCTGGGAGAATGCATGGAAGGGCAGTGTGAAGACTCTGGAAGGTGAACCAGAGCAGGCAGAGGAAGAAGAGGGGGCCACTGAGCTGGAAGTGATTCTTCCCACCGCAGCCTGGGTTCAGGGCGGTTCAAAAGCTGGATGTGGACACTGAAGCATGGAAGACGTATGCTAGAAAAGCCCTCCAGTTAGGCTTAGGGAGCAGGAAAGGGAGAAGCATGCATTTTTCCATCTTTCATTTCGGGTCCCAGCCCCTAGGTCATCCCTAGTGGGAGAGACCATGGTGAAAGCAGTGGCCCCCAGGTACCTAGAAGCCAAGGGAGGGCACCTCCTCCTCCAGCTGAAGGAGCAATGCCTGAAGAGGGTGGCACGTGTGCCCACTGAACCCCCTCTGCCCGTCTTCCTGCAGCTCTTCTCAGAGCCACAGCTGCAGGAAGTGTGCGTAAGGCACTGCAGTAAAGTCCCAGTATTTTGGACAGAAGACGGACAGGAGAGTCCTGAGGAATAGAGATGCTGAGGAGACCACTGAGAGGGAGGCACATGGGGAGGCACCGGCACAGAGCTGTGGGCTCCGGGGTGCACCCCAAGTTTCCCTCATGTGGATCTGATCACAGACTCTGAGAGCTGAAGTGTGGGATAAGATCATTACTCGGCATGGTACAGATCTGAAAAGCACTGCAAAGGCTTGAAAAGGGAACTTATATTGGGACCACAACCCACAAAAAGCTGGTTGGAACTTATAGCCTGATACACTGAATTGCCTGCTAAACCAGAAGTACAAAAATTCTCCACAGGATTTAAATAACAACAAGGGTCTCATAAGATAATACTCAAAAGTGTCCAGGATACAATCCAAAATTACTTGGCATGCAAAGAACCAAGAAAACCACAGCTTCAGTGGGAAAATGTGGCAACATTGAGATAACACAGGTGTCCGAAATTACAGGACAGCTTTTATAAAGGTTCTCCAAGAAGTTATGGGTGAACTCTCTTGAAAAGAGTAGAAGGAAAGTCTCAGCAAACTTTCATCAGCAAATAGAAACTATAAAAAAGAATCAAAAGAAAACTTTAGAAGAATATAATAAAAAATTTAAAAACCCACTTGATATGCTCAATAGTAGAATAGAGATGAAAGATGAAAGATTAGTGAACTTGATGACAGATCAATGAAAATTTTCTAACCTGAAAAGCAGAGTAAATGACTAAGAGAGTCTTAGATGTACAGGATAATAAGGAAGTATCTTTCACTGAAGCCATAGAAAGAGAAGAGAATGATATAGAAAAAAATTTTTGAAAAAATAATGTCTAAAAACTTCCCAAATTTAACAGAAGACACAAATTAATAGGTTCAGAGGTTAACTGAATCTCAAGCAGGGTAAAGCCCTCCAAACGTAGGCCCATATCATCAAACTAACTCTGAAAATTAAAAAAAAAAAGAAAACAACTTGAAAAGAGTAAGAGAAAATGTCATATAAGGGAACAATGATTGAAACGACAGTCTGGAGAGGGTGTGGAGAAAAGGGAACCCTCTTACACTGTTGGTGGGAATGCAAACTAGTACTGCCACTATGGAGAACAGTGTGGAGATTCCTTAAAAAACTGGAAGTAGAACTGCCTTATGACCCAGCAATCCCACTGCTGGGCATACACACCAAGGAAACCAGAACTGAAAGAGACACCTGTGCCCCAATGTTCTTTGCAGCACTGTTTATAATAGCCAGGACATGGAAACAACCTAGATATCCATCAGCAGATGAATGGATAAGAAAGCTGTGGTACATATACACAATGGAGTATTACTCAGCCATTAAAAAGAATACATTTGAATCAGTTCTAAGGAGATGGATGGAACTGGAGCCGATTATACAGAGTGAAGTAAGCCAGAAAGAAAAACACCAATACAGTATACTAACGCATACATATGGAATTTAGAAAGATGGTAACGATAACCCTGTATACAAGACAGCAAAAGGGACATAGATGTATAGAACAGTCTTTTGGACTCTGTGGAAGAGAGCGAGGGCAGGATGATATGGAAGAATGGCATTGAAACATGTATAATATCATATGTGAAACAAATCACCAGGTTCGAGGCATGATACAGGATGCTCGGGACTGGTGCGCTGAGACGACCCAGACGGATGGTATGGGGAGGGAGGAGGGAGGGGGGTTCAGGATGGGGAACACGTGTATACCTGTGGCAGACTCATGTTGCTGAAAAACCAATACAATATTTTAAAGTAATTAGCCTCCAATTAAAATAAATAAATTTATATTAAAAAAAGAAATTTAGGATTCCATAAGGAAGTGGAATGTTTTAAAGTGCTGAAGAAAATAAAAGTCTCTCAAACCTAAATTTTACATTCAGTGAAAACATACTTCAGAACTGGAGGTAAAAGAAAGATATTCGTAGATAAGAGAGAGCTAGCAGAGTTCGGAGAGGGCGATGGCACCCCGCTCCAGTACTCTTGCCTGCAAAGTCCCATGGACAGAGGAGCCTGGTAGACTGCTGCGGTCCATGGGGTCACAAAGAGTCGGATACGACTGAGCGACTTCCCTTTCACTTTTCACTTTCATGCCTTGGAGAAGGAAGTGGCAACCCACTCCAGTGTTCTTGCCTGGAGAATCCCAGGGACGGGGGAGCCTGGTGGGCTGCCGTCTATGGGGTCGCACAGAGTCGGACACTACTGAAGTGACTTAGCAGCAGCAGCAGCAGCAGAGTTCATTGCCAGGAGACCTTATCTAAAAGAATTGCTATAGAAAAATCTTCATAAAGAAGGGTAAATGGTATTAGAGGAAAACTTGAAATGTCAGGAATGAAGGAGAATATAAGAAATGGCAACTACATATATGACTACAATATAAAGGAAGGAGGGCAATGGCATCCATGTGGGTGCAAGGTTTCTGTACTTCACTTGGGGCAGTAAAATAGTGATTCTAAGTAGACTGTGAAAAGTATCTAACATTCAAATCTATAGAGCAACTACTAAAAAAATCAATAAAGAGATACAGTCAAAAATGAAATAAGTGAAAATGGAATACTAAACCATATTCAAATAGTCCAAAGAAGACAGGAAAAGAATAGAAAAATGAAAAAAAAAGAAAAACAAATAATATACAACTATAAACCTAAATCCAAATACCAAAAGTTATATTAACTATAAATGGTCTAAACAAGCCAATTAAGAGACAGATTTTAAAAACCAAGCTCCATCTATAGCTCTCTACAAATAAGTCATTTCAAATATAATGATATAGGTATGTTAAAAGCAAAAGGATAGAAAAAGATATACCATGTAAACATTAATGAAAATAGGGTGATTATTTTAACATTAAAGTAGACTTTAGAGCTAAGAAAATTACCAGAGATATAGAGAAACATTATAATGATAAGTCCATTCACCAAGAAGATATATAACCATCTTAAATATGTGTGAAACTAGCAAAGCTTCGAATCAGGAGAATGAGAGAACAGAAAGCAGATCTATGATTATAACTGGAGGCTTTAATACTCCTCCTCACATTAACTGACAGAACAAGCAGAGAAAAAGTCAGCAACAATATAAAGAACCAGGCACCATTAACAACCACTAGAACCAACTGACATTTATAGAACATTCAACCTGGTCCTTTTTAAGAGCACATAAAAGATTCAGGAAGACAGATCACATCCAGGATCATACAATAAAACTTAACAAATTAAATATAATTTAAAGTACTGAGTTGGCCAAAACAACATACTTTTTGGCCAGCTTAGTATGTTTTCTTAGCATAATGAATATAAACTAGATATGTAGGAGAAAGAGGAAAAAGTTTCTAAACACTTTGGAAATTAACACACTTCTAAGGAATCCATGGGTCAAAGAGAAAAATGGAAACCAAAATATCAACATTTGTGGAATATATCAAAAACACTGCTTAAAGGGTAATTTATATTATTAAATGCCTATGTTATAAAATAAGGACTCAAATCAAAACTCTGTGCTACCATGGTAAACAGTGGGAGAAGAGGAGAAAAATAAACTCAGAAAGAAGTATTAAGAATAGAAATCAATAAAAGTGAAAAAAAATAATAGAGAAAATGGTAAAAGTTTCTTTGAAAAGACCAAAAACAATGACAGACATTAAGAAAGACTGACAAAAAATGAGAAAAGCTATAAATTTCCAGTATCAGAAATGAAAAGGGGATCACTGCAGGGCCAGAAGATATTAAAAGGGCTATGAGTTCAAGAAGTAAACATTAAGATAGACATTTCTGACTCTTAAAGAAGAGCTTATTCATGTTTTTTTTTTTTAAATGGAAGTATTAAATGAAGGTATTAAATTGCTATGAATTTCACATATGAATGGTGTTTAAAAATGTCATTTTTAATGTGCTAGAAATTAGGTTGTTTGTAATTACACTTAAATGAAAAATTTTATATGTCCATTATGAAATCTGTGAGGCAGTTCATAATCAGTTTAGAAAATATAAATTTGGAGGATAATAACAGTAGTTAGGGTAGTTGTGAAGATAAAATCACTACAGTATGTGCTTAGCATTTCACCAGACACTCAGTAAGTGCTATGTAATTGTGAGCTATTTTCCTTAAAGCAGTCTTGTAAGGTTAACATCTCTTAACAGACATAAATTTGAAAACTTTTAAATGGACTATATCCTCAAAAACTAGAAACTACTGCAACTCATCAGCATCAAATGGCTAATCTGAATATTCCTATAATTGTTTTAAAATTTTAATTTGTAGTTTAAAACCTTCTCCTCCAAATAATAGAAAATTCTAGGTCCACATGGTTTCCACTTTAAGTTTTACCAGACATTTACTCAACAGCACTAAATTTAAATAGTATTTTTAAGAAAACAGAAGAGAAAGGAAGACTTTCCTATTAATTTTATGAGGCCCATAATACCTTGATACCAAAACCATGTTACAATATTACAAAAAAACAAACCAACCAACCTATAGACCAGTATCTCTCATGAACACTGGCACAAAATTCTTCAACAAAAAACTACCAAGTCATATTCAGCAATATATGAAAACACAATGACTCAGAGGGGCTTTCCAGATAATCTAAAGCTAGTTCAATATTGGAAAGTCCATTAATGCATTTCACTGTGTTAACAGGCTGAAGAAGCAAAACCACATGATCCTATCAACTGACACAGAAAAAGCACTGAAAAAATCTGACATCTGCTCATGATGAAAACTCTCAACAAACTAGAAATGAGAATAGTTTCATAAAGAACATGTACAATAAATCCACCGTTAACATTATACTTTAAAGCAAAAGACCACATACTTTCCCTCTAAGATTGGAAAAATGTCCACTCTCACCACTCCTGGCATTTTCTAATAAAAAGAAATAAATGGTATACAGACTAGAAAGGGAGAAAAACTACCCCAATTTGAAGAGAAGACTGTCTACATAGAAATCTTAAGAATCTACAAAGAATGTTTAGAACTAGCAAGTCTGCAGGATACAAGGGCAACACACAAAAATCAATCATATTGCCCAACCATGTAACCATAATGAGGATAAACAAATGGAAACTTAAAAATGAAATATTCACAATAGTTTTTCCCTTCAAAAATGAAAGAAAGAGGCTTAAGTCTCTCAAAACATGATGATCTGCATTTTGAAACTATAAAATGCTAATATAAGAAATCAAAGAATACCTGTACAGATTAAAAAAAAACAACATTCAAAAATCAGTTGCATTTCTATATACTAAAAGCATATGAAACAGAAATAAAGAAATAAATGAAATCTTGTTTACAACAACATCAAAACCAACAAAATACTTATGAATAAATTTAACCAAGGAAATAAAAGCACTAAATGCTGTGAGGCAATTTTCCTCCAATTAAAAAATAAATTAAAACACAATTTCCTTAAAAAGCTGTAAAACACTGATGAAAGAAATTGAAAACACAAGTAAGTGGAAAGATATCTTGTGTTCATGAACTACAAGATTTAATACTGTTAAATATCCATACTACCCAGAGCTATGTGTAGATTCAATGTCATCCCCATCTAAATTCCAATAGCATTTTTTACAGAAACAGAAAATAAATGATAAATGCTAAAATTTATGTGAAATTACAAAAGATCCTGAATAGCCAAAACAATCTTGAGTAATAAGAGCAAAGCTGCAGGTATCACACTTCCTGATTTCAAACTATACTATAAAACTATAGTAATAAAAACATGTGGTACTGGCATTGAAAACACACAGACTAATGGAAAAGAATCAAAGGCCCAGAAATAAACCCATGTATATACTAAAGTCAACTAATACTTGACAAGGGAGCCAAGAAAGCTCAGCAGGCAAAAGGTGGTCTCTTCAATCGACGGTGTTGGAAAAACTGGACAATTACATGTAGAAGAGTGAAGCTAGACTCCTATCTCATATCACTATCAAACATTAACTCAAAACAGGTTAAAGACTTCAATGTGAGACATGAAACCATAAAAATCCTGGACGAAAACACAGGGGAAAAAGCTCCCTGACATTGATCGTGGCTGTGATTTTCTAGATATGACACCAAAGCACAAGTAAAAAAAAAAAAAAGCCTACATCAAACTAAAAAAGCTTCTGCACAGCAAAAGAAATGACCAACAAAATGAAAAGGCAATCTGTGCAGCAGAAGAAAGCATGTGCAAAGCATACAAGTGAAAAGGGGTTAATATCCAACATGCACAGGGAACTTCTGCAACTTGATAGTAAAAAGGCAAATAATGATTTAAAAATGGGCAAAGGACCTGAATGAGCTTCCCTGGTGGCTCAGTGGTAAAGAATCCACCTGCCAACGTGGGAGACGTGGGTTTGATCCCTGGGTCGGGAAAATTCCCTGGAGGAGGAGATGGCAACCCACTTCAGTATTCTTGCCTTGGAAATCCCATGGACAGAAGAGCCTGGAAGGCTCCCGTTCATGGGGTTGCAGAGTCAGGCATGACTTAGTGACTCAGCACACACACAAAGGACCTGAATAGACTGTTTGTTTCTTTTTTTTTTTCAAAGAAGACATACAAATGGCAAAGAAACACACATGAGAAGGTGTTCAAAATCACTTATCATCAGGGAAATGCAAATCAAAACCATAATGAGATACCACTTCACACCTGTTAGAATGGCTGTCATCAAATAGACAAAGTGTTGGTGATGTGGAGAAAAGGGAACCCTTGGTGCACTGTTTGAAATGTAACCTGGTGCAGCTACTATGAAAAATAGTATGGAGGTTCCCCAAGAAAATAAAAACAGAACTACCATGTGATCCAGAAATCCTACTTCTGAGTATATATCTGAAGAAAAAGAAACTACTATCTCAAGAAATATCTGTACTCCTATGTCCATGGAGCATTATTTATAATAGTCAAGGCATGGTGTCAGCCTGACCTGAGGAAGGTAGCATTAACCTTCATCACCTGGTTAAGGTGCTGTCTGTCAGATTTCTTTATACCAGTTATTATGCCTTTCTTTATAATTATCTGGTGGGGAAATACTTTGAGATTATGCACATATCTTTTTTCTCATGTTACCAGCACCTACTAACTTTAGCAACCATTGACAGCTCTTGCCCACAACAATTACCAAGGTGTTTGCCTAATGGTGATTTTCCACTCCCCTGATTACTTCTTAATTTACAACTAGAATTATACTATAAGGAAGAGCTTTGCCTTCTCCTCCATGTATTTAAGTATTTATATCCATATGGATGCATTGATATTTATTTCATTTCCTAGATTATAATCCAGTACTATCATTTATTTTGCTGCCAGAATTGTTCTAGATTTGGCCATGGGGAGTTCCTTCAAGTTAGCTCTTGTGTCTCTTGATATGCCTTCATAAATTTTTTTTTTAGCACTTTCTTACTCATGTTCCAGGCTTATCTTACATTTTCTCTTCCTTGGTTCCAGAATCAGTCATTTCTGCAAGGAGCCTTGCTACAGTCATTCTACAGATCTGGGCACTTGATACGCTTACTGCTACTGTCTGTGACTACCGTCCTGCCTTCTCTGCAGACAGAGCTGGGAGACACGTATGTGCACTAACAGCTGCACGTAGGCGTGTGTACTTTTTTATTTGTCTTCATAGACATTAAGAACCATGAGGTCACGCTAATACCTCTGATTCCAATCAGACACCACAGGGTTTATCCCAGCCTCCTTTCTTCCCCTTGTGTGTAACTTCCTGCTGACAGTGAGAAACCTGGGTCTCCTTATCCTCAACATATTTACTTACTTGTTCAATTTCAGAGTACACTATACACATAAAGTAGTTTCAAAGTTATGCATTCTTCTGTGAGTAGCATTTTTATTAGGGAAAACAGGGACAGGGATGGGTGTGTGACACTTTGCTGAGTGTGTCTTTCTGCACCTTTATAGCCAGGACAATCCACCCCTCCCCCAAATAAATCACCCAGAAGACAGAATACAAAATGAAATACAGACATTAGCAAGGGAACCTAGCTGTATTAGAAATGAATTACATGACACACTGCTGGGGGTGGGGAAGCCAAGAACCTAAGTAACTTGGAAATCAATACTTGGAACAAGTGTTGTGGAGCTGATGACACAGGAGCTGTATACACTGCTCTCCATCCAGGCACATGTCTGATTGGCTGGGATTTTTCAGGAGGGCAGTGGGCACAGCTAAGATTCCCACTGTAGGCAGAGCCCAGGCTCCTCCCCCTGGGCTACCTCATAATGCTTACGCATTTAGAGTCACTCAAAAGTTAGTGTTGCACATTTAGTGCATGCAAATGGAGTTGGATCCTGTTATGAGCAGAGCTAAAAAAAGACCTCTGCGGTCATCATCTAGCCCAGTTTTTTCATTTTATAGATGCAAAAGTGACGCTCAGGGGACACAGCAGTACAAAGAAGACGAGAAGCCGCATGGTGAGCTTTTCCACATCACACACCAACCCTTGGTTGAAAAAGGTTCCAAAGGGTAGGTCAGGCTAAATCTTGAGATGAGGATAATTTGGTTCAATAATAATGGAGGCATTCTTTGCATAGATTATTTATTGTATTTTATTATAGTGTTAGTTGCTTAATGGTGTCCAACTCTTTGCGACCACATGGGCTGTGGTCCACCAGGCTCCCCTGTTCATGGAATTCTCCAGGCAAGAATACTGAAGTGGGTTGCCATTCCCTTCTCCAGGAGATCTTCCTGACCCGGGCATCACTCCCAGGTCTCCTGCATTGCAGGTGGATTCTTTACTGTCTAAGCCACCATTATAACTTGTATTCAAAAAAGCTTTATTGCTATAACTGTAAGATCAAACTTTTATATGTTTTTATCTTAAAGAAGTTTTCATTGACTTGGCATTTTTGTCAACATGTGCACTTCTATAGAGGTTAAAAATTTTCAAGTCAGAAAAATGGTTAAGTCACTCTTACCTGGGATCATTTTAAGGCATTAAGAAACAGCCGGTCTATTAAATGATACTGTATACCATTGGATCGGTTTCATGTAATTTTTAAAAGCTAAAAGAATAAAAGGTCTATAAAACAGGTGTCCTGAAAGGGCATACATATTTAAAAACGTTTAACTGACACAAGCATGAGAGTTTTTGGCTGAACCACAAAAAGCTCTTGTCAGATAAGCATGATATGCTGGAACACTGCCAAGTTACACTATCTTTCCTACCAAAAAAAAGGGAAGTTTATACGTCTTTTAAGACAACAGGACTTAATGAATTTAGAAATCTCATCCTTAGATGTGAACACGTCTTAATTTATTTAGTTTTATAATGAAAATATTGCTTCTCTTTAATCCTTCTAAGAACTTGATCCTAACTTGAGACTTCATTCACAGGTAAGATTTTAAAAGGCATTTATGGCATAATTAACATTTTGATAGCATATAGTATTTCCCAGCACACTTAAGACTGACGATTTGTACTCTGGTTGCAAATCTGTACCAGTTTCACGTGCTGATCTCTGCCACGGCTGAATGTCGTTGCCTGCTTTCCTTATCGTTCCCCCTTTTCTTAGTCTTTAAGGAAACCAGTTGGCATAGACAGTGTGGCTCCTGTAGCTTTCCTCCTTTGGTTTTTGTTTGTTTTACCTTGGGTAGTGGCTGATTAATAGGATGCACCAAAAAGTAAAGAACACAGAGCAGCCTTGGAGCCAGGTCTCCCGACAGAACAGAAGCTAAGGGGACCGACCATCTGCCCCTGGGTGCCAGCTCCTCTGGTCCTAACTCAGGGGCTCTCTTTCTGCTCTGGGAGCAGGCTGGTTTGGTCAACCAGGTTGAATGCGACAGATAATTTTTCAAATTCAGCCACAAGGACCATCCTGAGGAGTCACAAAACAATCCAAGGGTAGAACTGCTCTGGATCTGAGGCCTCGTCACATAAACTTTCAGTGGGATGCATGATTAAAGGCCGGTTAATTGTAACCGACTGAATGAACCATTAAAAGTTACTAACCTGGATATTCATGAAGTTAAATTAATTTACAGAGGATTCTGAACCAACAGTCCAGCAAGAAGTCTGGGCTGCCTTGCATCCCTGGGCAGGGCTGCAAATCGGCTGTGCATCTTTTCCCAGATGAAATGTTACACTCCTGTTGTTTACCAGAGGAACAGTTTTATGTTTACTGGCTCGTTCTACTGGTCAGGCAAGACTGTTCTGAACACGGTGTGGCACACATAAACCTTATTTACTTATTTAACGAGGCGAGGTAAGGCCCAGAACTAGCACTGTATAGTTTATTTATGAAAGGAATGTATCTTCAAATTGAGGGCTTATTTTTTAGAGGAGTTTTAATCAGTTTTCACTGTCTTCGTAGCATGTTCTTTAAACAATGCACACTGAACAACTGTGGCTCAGATGAACCAACAGTTATGTTCAGGTGGGAATTAACGTGCAATTCTTAATACCCTATGACTTGGGTATCAAATTGATCATAAGATTTGGTCAACTATAACTTGAGGGAGCTTATACACAATACAAATTAGAAAGTGTTGACATTTGCTCCATTTCATTCATTTTATCGACCCCTACTCATGTTTTCCACTTTGTCATCACACATAATTGAGAAAACCTGGAAAAAAAGGATATTCTACTGCATGTGGCCATATGTTCACTCTCATCATTGTGCTTTGTTCCTTCCTTATAGCCCAAGATTTCTTTTCTGTCATTTCTTTTTTACTCAGAGGCTGCTTTCAGACACTTGTTTAGGGAAGGTGTGCTGGGGACAAACCCTCTCCGTATTCCTTCATTTGATTTCTTCTTCATCTTTGAAAGATCTCTTCTCAGGTTATAGGGTTGACATTTTTTTTTTAATGCAGGAGAAATATACTACTACTCAACTTCCACTGTAAGGCTGGCAGCCCTGAGAACTCCTTTTTTAACGTAGCATGTATTCCCGCTTCCAAAGGAAGGAGGAGCAGCCACTTCCGTGTGCAAGACAATTCTTTTCTTTAGCATTTGAGGTCTCCTGTTTCCGGCTGGCTCCATGATTTCCTATGAGAAATTTTTGGCACTTAAACCGTTTCCCCCCTAAAGGTATATGTACCTCCCTTCTCTGCTTTCAGGATTCTTTCTTTGGCTTTAGTTTGCTTACGATACACCGTGACCTGGGTCTCCTTGGATTTATCCTGTTTGGGATGCAGGATCCTGTATTTTTGCTGCATTTGGGACAATTTCAGCCATTATTTCTTGGAATAAGTTTTCAGGCTCATCTTCTTCTCCTGGAATTTTGATGACAGACACACGGGACCCAGAGGAGTGGGTCAGGCCCAGCTCCATTCTGCAGTCTGGTTCTGTTGTTCACATGGGCTCACGCAGGCTCCAGTCCCCACTGCCACATCACTGATTGCTCCTGTGTCTTCCCACATAGCTATGGAGTCTGTGTGCTGAGGCTCTGAATTTCAGTCATTGTATGTTTCAGTTCTAAATTTTCCATCTGGTGCTTCCTTATATTTTTATTTCTTTGTGAAGACTATCTTTTCACTTGAAGCATGCTCGTAATTGGGAGCTGAAGCACTTTTATCATGATGATCTGTGTCAGATAATTCTAGCATCTTTGTCACCTCAGTGTCGGTGTTTGTTGATTGTCTTTTCTACTTCAGTTGAAATTTTTCAATGAGTGAGTTTTGATTGA
The DNA here is from genome assembly GCA_006410935.1 of Redunca redunca. NCBI lineage: Eukaryota > Metazoa > Chordata > Mammalia > Artiodactyla > Bovidae > Redunca > Redunca redunca. The sequence continues at coordinate 8,820 of SJYQ01000849.1, read as the reverse complement.
CACTTAGGGCTCCCGTGGTGGCTCAGACAATAAAGCGTCTGCCTGCAATGCGGGAGACCCAGGTTCGATCCCTGGGTTGGGAAGATCCCCTGGAGAAGGAAATGGCAACCCACTGCAGTACTCTTGCCTGGAAAATTCCATGGATTGAGGAGACTGGTAGGCTATAGTCCATAGGGTCACAAAGAGTTGGACACGACTGAGTAACTTCACTTTCACTGGGACATTCAGTTATTCTGTCAGCAGACAGAGACCCTGGATCTCCTGTGGGAAGGTGTTCAGGGTCTCATTCCAGGCCATGGAGGGCAGGTCTGGGCTCCTCCCTCAGCCTCTATTCCTGCCTGGGGAGAGAGCCTGCTCTTTATAGCTAAATGGGCGGGATCTAGGCCCTTACCAGGCTCTTCTGATTCCACTCTGGCTGAGGGGGCGAGGGTGCCTTATCACTGCTCCACGTGGCTTCCACTGACATCACGGGTGGTGCAGGGTGGAAGCCTTGAGTCCTCACCAGGCTTTCCAGCAAGAGAGGGCAGGATGCCTATCACCACTGTGGGGAGGGGAGGGGAAGGCCAGGCTTCCACGTGGTGTCCAGGCCGTGTCCACTGTCACTGCTGCTGAGAGGGGAGCAAAGCCCCATCCCCCTGCTTGGTCTCTGACATCACCATGGCAGCGTGTGTGTGCTCTGCTCCGTGGATGCCACAGGCTAGGGTCCCCACTGGTGGGCATGGGTCGCAGGGGTGCAATCTTCCTGTGGCTGGACTAGAGCAGTGGGTGCGCACAGCCTCCTTCTTACCAACTGTTGAGGTTCTGATCCCCAAGGGGACTCACTACAGACCATGTTGTTCCCTGGGTCCTAGGAAATCTGCCCGTCTTCTCTCCCCCTTCCAGAGTCTTCTTGGGTTTGTTTACATGTAATATCCAGAGGTTCTGGCTGTATTTAGCATGAGAAACATGGAAAAATATGTATTTCATCTCCCTAGAAGCAGAGGTCTCCAGTTTTTTTAAAAGGAGTTGATAAGGGATTAAGTTATTATCTTATTTTACTGCTTCACAGATGCCTTATACATGGGCCAGCCCAGAAAACTCCTTAATCTCTACTCATATTTTACATAAGAAAAGTTTAAGAAAATAAAAAAAGCAAAGTGTCACTCAGAAGGAGCTTCCAGGTTGCTCTGATTTCAAAAGTATATTTATAAAATCAGGAGAAATATCACCTAACCCAGATTGAATACAGGAGTTTAGACAATGTAAGGTCCAAGTGTCAGGAAGATAAAAGCTGAAGAAGAACTGAAGCTCTCAAATCAAGTCTAGGAGGGTGCGGTCAAGTTGGGCTGCATGGGCTCTGATCTGCTATATGGCATAGTCTGGATTCAGATCCCACAGGCAACCAGGAACATGAGAATTAGTTGTGATCTTCTCTTCCAGAAAGTATGAAGTTCAAGAAGCAAAAGAAACTCAAAACTCAGGATAGTGAGATCATGGTACAAAAACACTTGGTTTTCCTGGCTCATACAAAATTATTTTCAGAAAATACAAAAAATCTTTGAAAATAAATCAGTGACCTGATCCCTACTCATGATCTTTGAGGGACAATAAAGATTAGGAGAGGTGGACAAAGTTATTCCATTTGCATATTGTTCCTTTTGAAACTACGGGTCAGGGATGTTTAACTTCCTTCTGGAGAATGTGTTCTAGAATAGATGATATAAAGGTACTGTGTGTGTGTATCTGCACTAAAGAATAAAAATAAAAATAAAACACTGATCACTAGCACTCAGGATGGGTTCGGTAAAAGAAAAGTCATATAACTGGACTCGGATATATCCATTTTTTACATTGTTCCTAGAAGGCATGATCTCATATGGTATTTATTTTTGAAGACATGCATGGCAGAAAGTAAAGAGGAACTAAAGAGCCTCTTGATGAAGGTGAAAGAGGAAAGTAAAAAAGCTGGCTTAAAACTCCACATTCAAAACACTAAGATCACGACATCTAGTCCCATCAGTTTATGGCAAAAAGATGGGGAAAAAAAAGGAACAGTGACAGACTATTTTTTTGGGTTCCAAAATCACTGTGGATGGTGACTGCAGCCATGAAATTTAAAAAGTGCTTGTTTCTTGGAAGACAAGCTGTGACAAAATCTAGACAGTGCATTGAAAAGCAGAGACATCACTTTGCGAACAAATGTCCAGAGAGTCAAAGTTATGGTTTTTCCAGTAGTCATGTACAGATGTGATTTGGACAATAAAGAAGGCTGAACACCGAAAAATTGATGCTTTTGAACTGTGGTGCTGGAGAAGACTCTTGAGAGTCCCTTGAATAGCAAGTCAATCCTAAAGGAAATCAACCCTGAATATTCACTGGAAGGACTGATGCTGATGCTCCAATATTTTGGTCACCTGATGCAAAGAGCCAACTTACTGGAAAAGACCCTGATGCTGGGAAAGATTGAAGACAGGAGAAGGGGATGACAGAGGACGAGATGGTTAGATGGCATCACCAGCTCAAAAGACACGAGTTTGGGCAAACTCTGGGAGACAGTGAAGGACAGGGAAGCCTGGCATGCTGCAAGTCCATGCGATCGCAAAGTGTGACATGACTTTGTGACTTAAAAAAATACAATTTGTTGGTTTCTAAGCAGATTCTTGAGAAAACTGTATGCAGGTCAGGAAGCAATAGTTACAACTGGGCATGGAACAACAGACTGATTCCAAATAGGAAAAGGCTGCTTATTATTGTCACCTTGCTCATTTAACTTATATGCAGAGTACATCATGAGAAACGCTGGGCTAGAAGAAGCACACGCTGGAATCAAGATTGCCGAGAGAAATATCAATAACCTCAGATATGCAGATGACACCACCCTTATGGCAGAAAGTGAAGAGGAACTAAAAAGCCTCTTGATGAAAGTGAAAGAGGAGAGTGAAAAAGTTGGCTTAAAGCTCAACATTCAGAAAACGAAGATCATGGCATCTGGTCCCATCACTTCATGAGAAATAGATAGGGAAACAGTGGAACCAGTGTCAGACTTTATTTTGGGGGGCTCCAAAATCACTGCAGATGGTGACTGCAACCATGAAATTAAAAGACACTTACTCCTTGGAAGAAAAGTTATGACCAACCTAGATAGCATATTCAAAAGCAGAGATATTACTTTGCCAACCAAGGTCTATCTAGTCAAGGCTATGGTTTTTCCAATGGTCATGTATGGCTGTAAGAGTTGGACTGTGAAGAAAGCTGAGCGCCGAAAAATTGATGCTTTTGAACTGTGGTGTTGGAGAAGACTCTTGAGAGTCCCTTGGGCTGCAAGGAGATCCAACCAGTCCATTCTAAAGAATATCAATCCTGGGTGTTCATTGGAAGGACTGATGCTAAAGCTGAAACTCCAGTACTTTGGCCACCTCATGTGAAGAGTTGACTCGTTGGAAAAGACTCTGATGCTAGGAGGGATTGGGGGTAGGAGGAGAAGGGGACGACAGAGGATGAGATGGCTGGGTGGCATCACCAACTCAAAGGACATGAGTCTGAGTGAACTCTGGGAGTTGGTGATGGACAGGGAGGCCCGGTGTGCTGCAATTCATGGGGTCGCAAAGAGTTGGACATGACTGAGTGAACTGAACTGAAGCAGATTCTTCATTTGAGGTCATGATATGAAATTAAAGATACGTTTAACTATATCAATAGTGTATGAAAAGCTTGATTCTGCTTATAAAAAACTAACAAAAATCAACATATATATAGATCAGTATACTAAATGCAAGTATGGTTGAAATAACTATTATTCTACTTCAGAAATTACTTTTTGGTAAGTAGAAGGAGCCGGTCTGTGGCCTTTTAGGAACCAGGCTGCACAGGATGGGGTAAGTGGCAGGCAAAGGAGCGGAGCTTCATCTGTATTTACAGCTGCTCCTCATCACCTGTGTTACCTCCTGAGCTCCACCTCCTGTCAGATCAGCAGAGGCATTAGATTCTCAAAGGAGTGTGAACCCTACTGCGGATTGTGCATGTGAGGATCTAGGTTGCGTACTCCTTATGAGAATCCTCCAGAAACACCCGCCCCCCAACACACATCGGTCCATGGAAAAATGTCTCCCGTGAAACCGGTCCCTGGTGGCAAAAAGGTTGGGAACCACTGGATTAACAAGACAAATAAACTGTAGTTCATTTCAAACTTATCATTTCAGTTAACACACTTTTTAAAAAGAACCCGAGAGCAGAATATTACAAGAAAAACTGAACTCACCATCATCCTCCCAGCAGCTCTTTGCGCTCCCTTCTCTCGCGCTGCTCCCGGGCAACACTGTCTGGTCTGAGGGCAGGTCATCGTCTGGCATGCCACCTTCACAGTCGGCTGCATCTGTGATGCTTTCTTCTTCCACAATGTGGAGTTTGTCTTCATCGTCTGAATCTGAGTTTGTTTCTACCACAGTATTATAATTTGTAACTGTAATACAAACAAGAAACAATCAATCAAAACCAACTAGTATAAAAATCAGTTTTTACACTTTAGTAAAAAGAAATTTTAAGAAGTGCTTAAAATAGATTGTCACTCAATAATTGTTTATTTTAGACTGTAAAATGTAAACAACTAATGTATTTGATAACATGCATACATACAGCACTTACTAGATATACAAAAAAGGCAAATAACAGTAGCCATGCTTAGTGAACACCTAATTGTATTACAGGTGTTTTATAAAGAGCAACTCATGTGATCTTGATAAAGAGGATCTATCTGCTGCCTACTCCTTAAAGCCCTATTTTACAGAAGTGGGAACCAAGACACAGGGAAGGTCACTTGTCCATCTAGGAAGTGGCAGGGCAGGGATTTGAACCCCAGGAGTCTGGCTCCATATTCTGTGTTCTTAAACACTCCATCAAACATCTTCTCCAGTTATAGCAAGCTTATGTTATATGATACTGCTTATGTGGAATGAGGGCTTCAAATCTTTCAAGTACTACAATTTAAGAGAAGAGTTCACTTCCCTAATAAAACGGCAATGCAACATCAAGTTTAACAGTATTCTCAAGTTGTCAATTAGGTCCAGGCATTTTCGATTAATCCCATACCAACTTTAGAAAGAATCACCCAATATAACCAAATTTCCACATAATTCAGACATGATTTAAGTGATGTTTATATGTAAGTGATGTTTATATGTGAGTCATTCTGAAAAAAGAAACCTAATGTTCAGTTTTCAAATGGGCATCCTTTCTACCTTTTCAATGAACTTCAGTGAAGTTTAACACCAGTGTTATAAAGATATATAATTATTCTAAATGACCACAGCTCACAGAACCAAAACAAATGATAAAGTCCAGTCAATATTTTCCCTCCAGAGTCTTTGTAATAGTCACTTTAATTGGATTAATTATTTAGAACTTCATTGGATATGATCACTGGAATAGCTCTTTTCAATGATCTGCAGGGTGATTCTTACTTGCTAAAACTGAAGGGGAAAAAATAAGCTTTGTTCATGTAGCCAAACAATAATTGCTTTCAGTTATTCTTTCCATTTTTCCCTTAAAATTTCCAAACATTCTTGAAAGAAGATAATCACCTAAATGCTTAAATGCCATGCATATATATATATATATATATACACACACACACACCCCTCTCCATATAAACACACACAGATACACATACCCCCAAAAGAACACTAAAGAAGAAACACAATCTAAAAGTAGGGATGTGTATGTCAAGGCAGGAACTAATAACCAAAAATCTCCAAAACTCCTTTGACAGACCTGAGGAAGATCCCTCTGTCCAAAACAGTACCAGAGGTACCCTTCTGCCCACATTATGAACTCTTCCATGTCTTAGGAAGAATATCAAGTCTTGTGTCTTTAATACTTTGGAATAAATACATTTTCCCAGATCGTTCCCCGGAGCAAACAGTTCTCTCTCGAGTTTTAATGTCACTGTAAAAAATTCACACAATACATAACATGTAAAATTAGTAAAAGCCCCCTCCTCCAATTTTTACTTCCTCAACCCATTCTTTCAAGGTAACAATAACAGCAAGGTTTATTAATCAATTTATGCACTTGGTAGACATGGTACTTGGAGAAGGCAGTGGCACCCCACTCCAGTATCCTTGCCTGGAGAATCCCATGGACAGAGGAGCCTGGTGGGCTGCAATCCATGGGGTCGCAAAGAGTTGGGCACGACTAAGTGACTACTACACACACACAGCCATGATACTAAGTATTTTATACGATGCTGCTGCTGCTAAGTCACTTGCAATGCTAGACTGTAGCCTGCCAGGCTCTTCTGGCACGGATTCTGTCCATGGGATTCAGCAGGTAAAAATATCGGAGTGGGTTGCCATGTCCTCCTCCAAGGGATCTTCCTGACCCAGGGATCGAACCATCGTCTCTTGTGTCCTACATTAGCAGGTGGATTCTTTACCACTAGTACCATCTGATACCACCCGTTTTATATACTTTATACTATTTAATTGTAACAGACCTCACCTTATACACTTTTATTTAATATAAACCCTGCTGCTGCTGCTGCTAAGGTGCTTCAGTTGTGTCCCACTCTGTGCGACCCCATGGATGGCAGCCCACCAGGCTCCCCCATCCCTGGGATTCTCCAGGCAAGAACACCGGAGTCGGTTGCCATTTCCTTCTCCAACATAAACCCTATACACACACACACACACACACACACACACACACACACACACACAAATGTATGCATGAATATCTAAATAAACACATATGGGGTCTGTTTTGCCATGTAGTTTTTGGGCCACGTAGTAACATATCCTGGAAACTTTTCTATGTGAGGATCTATTGAGCTTTCTCACTTTCCTGTGGATGGCTACATAGCATTTCACTGTACAGACATAATCTAACCAATCATCTGTAGACAAAATTTAGCTTTTTTCTAGTGTTTAAGTATTGTAAACAATGTCGTAATAAATTTTCTTATAAATACATCTTTGGACACTCCTTAAATACATTTGTCAGATACACTGGTAGGGGTGGAATTGCTGAATCCAAGGAAAACTTGCATTTAAGTAGCTATGAAAACACAGGAATTCCTTCCACTCCAGTCACACCACAAATAAAGTAAATTGTGAACCTATGTGACAGGTAAAGAGTGTGATTCTCAAAGAACAGTCTACAGCTGGAAAAGTGTTTCCCAACGAGAGTAAGCGTTTAACTGAGAGTAAGATACAAATGTGTGTGTTTGCGATTTTATTTATTTTTGGCTGTGCTGGGTCTTTTTGCTGTGCGTGGGCTTTCTCCAGCTGCAGTGAGTGGGGACTGCACTCTAGTTGTGGCACAAGTGCTTCTCATTGTTGGGACTTCTCTTGTTGTGGAGCATGGTCTCCAGGGCACATGGGCTCAGTAGTTGCAGCTGGGGGCTAGAGCTTCAGAAGCTGCGGTTCATGCGCTCAGTTGCCCCGCAGCATGTTGGATCTTCCTGGATCAGGGATCAAACCCATGTTCCCCGCATTGTCAGGCAGGTTCTTTACCAATGGGCACCAGGGAAGTGTGTGGGTATGTGTGTGCTTGAATGAGAGATCTTATTGACAAATGATGCAAAACGCTATTAGTCTTGTTTTTACTTTCCAGGGCTCCTTATTAGTAGCCTACTGAAAGCCTTAACTGAAGTCATTTAAAGTTGAGATGGTATATAAAGGCATTTATATGCCCCAAACTAAAATCTGAACACAGCTAATGTTTCCTGAGGATTAACTTATTCTGTAGTCCACTAGACCTGGCTGCCACGGAAGGTCTGGTTCAGTGCAAAGCTCTCACTGTGCTTGGACATTCATAGATAGCTGAAATTCCTACTAATTTCTAAAAGGAGGTTTTAGTACCTTTTCAGTATTGTGCAGTGGCCATGGGTTTGCAGTGATGCTATTCTTGCCTTTTAATACAATATACTCTAGTTTAGCTTTATTATTATCAATTTTGTTGGCCGTAGGCTGTCTGGTTAACTCTAGATTGTATATTTACATGTACACTTAAGAGTATTTGGGGCTTGAAAATTTTCTAAAAATTGGCTTTAAGATACACACACACACACACACACACACACACACTATGGTTTAAATATTTACTTGCATGCTTCATAGTTTTCATTAAGTTCTTTTTACTCTGAGCTGTTTCATTCCATCTGAATCAACTGTAGCCTGAAGTCCTCTTTGTGAATATCTGTCACTTTCTAGTGTTCTAGCAAAACTCCTTCCTGTGCCCCAGTAGAAGTTGCCTTTGTAGTATGCATGACTATAAGCCATATAACAAAAACGCAGAGACTGCATATATTTTACTATTATCTTGTGAATTTTCCCCGAAGTGTGTTTTGAATAAGTGGAATAAAACTTGAAAAATCCAGAAGAGCAATATATTTTGTTGACGAAAATGGAAAAAAAGACCAATTAGCTTTCTCACTGTTTTCTGCTTCACAGTCACTTAGTGGAGAGAAAGTAGCGAAAATCACTTATATTAATTATCATAACTCAAATAGCACACAAGCCTGTATCTCTGGATCTATCCTTTGGTGGATCCACAGAGCTAATTTCAAACTACACAGCTCCCACATCAGAAACACAGAGACAATAATGCAGGACCTTTATAAATTGTAGAACACAATGAGTATCAGTGATCTCAACTGTCTGCCCATCTATTTCCATATCTCTATGCTGTGTGCAACCTTTGAATAAAAAATAATGAAATATAGTTTTTCTAAAGAGAAGCATTTTTAACAATCACAGGTGATCATTACCTCTCACTTTTGAGTTTTAATTAAAATAATAAAATTTTAAGAAAGGAAAAAATATAAAGGTTTTAAAATCTTTAAAT
>SJYQ01000848.1:139925-161589 GCA_006410935.1 Redunca redunca | reverse complement strand
GCTTAGAGAGGCTAGTCTTTGAGCCTAGAGGATACAGTAAATGATGGAAGGAAGTGTGGTGCTCCTGTGTCCTAAGCTACCTTCTTGGTATTCTGTTCTTTGCTCCATCACCTTCAGAGCAAACTCTAATGAATATTAATGCAGTGGAAAGTTACCTCCAAAAAGAGAATAACCTACCGGTTGCTATTGCTAGTCCAATCAGGTAAACAGTCAAGGACACATGGCATGCTGCCTGCCTTGTATTTCATTGCATAATTCCTCTTTTCCTTCAAACAAGGGTAAGATCCTTACTCTGTTGTGTTTGAACCAGCATTATGCCCTTAAGTGTATGCGTATTTCTGAACGCAATCAGGAGTGCAGGTTTTCATGCTGTAGGATAATCTGTCATGTACAGAACATGCTTTCTAGACTTTAATGCTTTTACCCTCAGCTGCAGCTCTTTTCAGGCCCACTCTCCAAAAGTGCCCTCTCTGCACCACTTAGCTCAGTTTCCTGCTGAAGCCACCAGCACATATGCAAGCCAGCGCCTCCCAGCCTCCTAACCTTGCTTGCCTCTAGGAAGAAGGGAATCGTGGTTTCCATGGCATTTTCCAGCATTTCTCTGAAGCCTCATTGCTTAATTCTGATGTGGGCACTTATGTTACAGTCATTAATTACTGCATTAAGTCAAGTCACAAAACTAATGAGGATTTGGACACAGAGTTGGAAAATGAGAATGTAATTTTGCCTGGATTATAGGATATAAAGATAAACATGGTCCAAATATGCACAGAGAGAAGAAATCACAGCTTTGCATAGCTGGCTTCTAATAGAATAATATGGGCTTATGTGTCTCATCAAAATTGAGAGTAAGATAAAGTATCACCTTTGGTAACATTTAGGCAGGTCTAATTCAATGTGGATTCCATTTTCATCTCTGACATCTAAATAAAGAATGTTCTTTTTTTCCTGTGCTATAACAATCATTCTATAACTGAAGTTAGAATCTTTGAAGTTCTTGCATCAGGCTATAGGGATGAGTCAAGAATAGGAGGTGATGTTAGCAAAGCTAACCTTTTATGTGTGTGGATAAAGTCAGGTCATTAGGCAGGATTATTTGGGGAGCATGGTTGGATACTTGTCTAGAAATCTACACTTCACCTATTCTCATTGCTGCCTGTAATCTATCGTCAGAGAGAGAGAAGGCATGTCAGTCCCCAAGAGTTCTCTATGACAACTCAGATACTACTGGGATGGTGGGACACTGAATCCTCGACGCTTGGATTTATGAATCGAATCAAAAGGAATTAACAAGGAAATCACCTCTAACACCATAAAGGAGTAAGTTTCAGGTCAGATTAAGTTGATGACGAGGGTGACGTGGAGTACTGTTATGGAGGAACAATCACAGAAATATTTATTGTTTGGAGAACTCTATGCAGTTGGCAGATAATATAGGACCCCCAGCTACCTGATCAGTCAAATAAGAAGACAGTGAAGGCAAACAGTCATGTCCAGAAATCGTGGGGATCTATCCTGGTCAGTTTACTCTTTGACTTACAGACTGGGACAGAAAGCACAATCATGAAATTACAAGAAAATACCAAGGGCCCCAGAGCGGAGGGCAATGCCATTTTTGACTATCTATGCTTAAATAGCAACCCACTCCAGTACTCTTGCCTGGAGAATCCCAGGGACAGAGGAGCCTAGTGGGCTGCTGTCTATGGGGTCGCACAGAGTTGTACACGACTGAAGCGACTTAGCAGCAGCAGCGGCATGCATATAGCATATAGTGTATTCTATTAAAGCTCTTAAGCAAATCATCTCTGTTTCAAAGCTGAGGAAATAGAGGTTCAGAGAGAGAACCAATTTTACCTAGGTCACACGGTTAGTTCTGAGGCCAGAGACCCTAGCTCAAGGGTATTTGACTCTAAAAGCCTTGTTGACTATAGTATCAGAAGGAACCAAGATAGCATTCAATATCACAAAATTCAGAGTAGGGGCCTCAAACTGTGCAGCAAACTGAAAACTGCAACATGAAGAACTTCTTGGTGCTGATTTTACACACTGTAAAATTAAACCAGCAACATAATATCGGTGGCCAAACATATGTCCACTAACTCTGGTGGGATGAAAATTTATGAAAGCAAAATCAGTGATAGAATCCCCCCATCCTTACAAAAATGGTAGCCATTTGTTTATCATGTTAACAAATGTAGGAAAATGAGACTGATTTAAGTTGTAGCAAATATGATTTAAGTTATATATATGATTTAAGGAAGAATTTCTGGAGGCTTCCCTGGTGGTCCAGTGGTTAAGAGTCTGCCTTCCGATACAGGGGGCACGAGTTCGATCCCTGGTTGGGGAACTAAGATCCCACATGCCATGGAACAACTAAGTCCAAGCACCACCACTAGAGAAGCCCACAGTCCAAACTGCTGAGCCCATGTGCTCTAGAGCCCATGGCAAGCGGCTAGAAAATGCCTGTGCACTGCAACAAAGACCCAGCATAGCCCAAAACTAATAAATAAATTTAAAAGCAATAATTTATACACGATATTAGAGTAACTTATAAAAATTCTGCTTCTTGATGGTCTTTAAAAATAGAATAAGTTCTCAGCAAGTTGCTTGAAGGTAAGGAGTTTACTTAATAACTTTGTTTTGTGTTGTTGTCATTTAGTCACTAAATCATGTCTGACTCTTTGCAACCCCATGGACTATAGCCCGCCCATAGAATTTCTCTGCCCATAGAATTCTCCAGGCAAGAATCCTGGAGTGGGTTTCTACTTCCTTCTCCAGGATCCCAGGATAGTAAATTTTTTCAGAAAGTAGATATGCTATATAAACTATACATCCTACATAAAACTATCAAATGAGCTTCTTATTTGAAAGGCTTTCCAGGTGGCTCAGTGGTAAAGAATCTACCTGCAAATATAGGAGACACAAGAGACTCAGGCTCAATCCTGGGTGGGGAAGATCCCCTGGAGTAGAAAATGGCAACCCACTCCAGTATTCTTGCCTGTAAAATCCCATGGACAGAGGAGCCTGGCGGGCTACAGTCCATGGGGTCACAAAGAATCAAACACGACTGACCACCCACACAAAATCAAAACTGTGGCATCTTGAATTTAACAGTCTTTTTGGTCATCTGTGAAATTTGAAGATACTTTATATCCACATCTTAAATCTTACCTCCTTCCTCCAATAGTCCTTTGAAAATTGAGTCCCCATAAGATTGGTTCCAAAACCATATGACTTTTGACTTGTATTTGTTTGTGTCTTTAAATTGGAATTGGAGTAAATGAAGAATTAATGTGAGGTAGGAGATGATAGCTCTGAAACAGATGTCAAGAGCTTTGATTGTTGTCCGAGCTTTCCTATTTATAGGCTCCATTATTTTAACTCAGTTAACTTTTGAAAGAAGTCACTTCCTTATCAGTAAAAGAAGGATATTTTGCAAGGTAATACCTTCCAAAAAAAAATCCTATGCGTCTATAAAAGTCAGCATTCTGGCAAAAAATTCTCAGAAGCAATGAGAAGGAAGGGAAGAAAACAGATATTAGCAAAGACATTGTGGACATTTGAGACCAGCTGCTTCTCTTTAAAAATGCTCACCCTCTCCTTTTTTCTTTCATGATGCACACCATATGCTATGATGTCCTAATTTCTACTACAATTTACTATACTTGATTCAGTAAATATTATTTGAGCAATAATATGTATGATACTCAAGGCTCACTTCTTTATTTCACTATGGATTTTGGCCTTTTTAAGTAATATAAATTTAGAATTTGAGTGTCTCTGAAGAGACTGTACAAAGCAAGATGTGTGTCCTTGTTTACACTTTGGTCAAGAATGGTCAGTACTTAATGGGGTGGGTCAACAAAAAAGCTTCAAAACAGGGTAAGATCAAGTATGTCAGGGAAGTGAATAATTAAAAAATAGAAATCAGAGGTTAAGTAAACAGAAACAAATTTGACACTTTTTCGCCAACAGAGACTATGTCCTCAACACTGTATATTTGCTTGAATTTTACTCAGGTACTCCAGGTATTTGAATCTGCAGGACACTTATGGATTTCTGGTCTACTGTTACTCCCTTTTTTAAACTTTTGTCTTCTGATTAACAGATATATTACATTGTGGGAAGTGTGATCTTGCTTGTTATAAAGTCAGTGGCTGCATAGTTCTCTTGGTGTTTTGTTTGGCCATCAAAGCCTTGGGCTTTGGTCTCCATGCAAAGTTAATTCTACCTCTGCTCCTACAAAATTAAGAAAGTGTAGAGTTTTTCCTGGATGCAGCGCTTCTATCCATATGCTTTAGGTTTCAGGAAAATTCAAATATGAAGCACACCCATAGGACATTATTATTTTTTTTTAATGTGGACCAATGTTGAAGTAATTATTAAAATGTGTCAGATGGAGGCAATTCATGAGTTTATCTTTGGTGCTTCTGTTGTATCTCTTCCTTGTATCTTTCTTAACTCTCTTCGTCCTATCTGATTTTTCCTCTCAAGCATCCAACATGCTCGTTCCACTACTCTTCACAGACATTAAACCTACTATCTGAAAGAAAATTTCGTGTCAGTTCTTTATAGTTTAGTATGAATTGAGAACATGTTCCCTCTCCGGCGGGTATTTGCATTGTAAACCTGAGAGTTGAAAGTCTTTCCTAATGGAATGTCAGCAAGGACTTTCCAGCACCTTTTAGACATCAGAAACTGATCTTTAAACTTGAGTTGGACCTGTAGCTGGGCGTGTATTAGCACTAATTCCTTCTTACCCTCTAGTTAAGATGGGCCAAGTGACTCAAATAAACAGGAGTGTAGGTGCCAACCCCCAAATTCTAACAATATTTGAGTCACAGAATTCATTTGCAGAGTTAGAGCCACTTTCCTTTCCCTTGTTCCTATTTATTCCTGCTACTTAAATTATCTTATGTGTGCCTGTCTTGCTAGACTGGAGCCCTTCCAGGGCAGAGACCACATTTTACTCAGCTCTGGATCTCTAGGCCCGGCACGGTGTCTGGCTCACTGAAAACACTTCCTGACAAATAATTAGATTCCTGCAGTTCAACTCTGCCTACAGCTATGTTTCCTTAAGTTCTCTTACACCAAGGGTCTTTCCCCTCATTTCATAGAATACCCACCATGAAGGAAAAGTCAAAACTAGTCTGTCACAGGACAAACTCCACCCAACCCAAAACAATTGTGTGAAGCAGAGATAGAAGAATTGCCTTGGGATCTAGTCTGACGAGCATGGTTCTAGGATGCAAGGGCTTTATAGAACAGAAGGGGGAAAAAAGCTAGTTTTATTTCAGCAGTGCATGATGCCAGGTATTTACTAGAGCAAATGCCACCCAAGGCCCAGAGGGTTAGCTGGAGCAGCTGATACTCTGCTGCTTTTTATAACTCTCCTTCCCAGCACCATGCTCTATGTATGTCCCATTTCATCAGGTCACATCAACTTAGGTTGTGCCCAATACTACATCTTATAACAAATATATCACTATGTGGAATATTCTGTTTACTTAAAAAATTATAAAATTATAGTTAAATTCCTTAAAAATAAAGTAGGGGAAGTTTCCCTGATTCTTTGTGAAAGCAGTGACTTTGCCACTTTTTACAAATGAGCAGCCTCTTTCCTTTCGAAAGACATTGCAGCTATCCACTATCAGCAAGCTATGAAATTACTAGGTTAAGAATGGAATGTACAGTACAGAACTAAATTGTATATAGAGTTGTGAAATACAATTTTGGTGGTGGTGAGTGGTGAGTCTGCAAANTTAAATGTCAATATGTATTCAATATATTTGATATCTCTCTTATACAATACATAGTCTTGGCTGTTTGGGAGGGGGTATAAAAGATGGAAAATCCAAATATCTTGACTTTAAAGTCAAGTCCTTTAAAGGACTTATTATTTAGAAAGAATGTTAATTTTAAAATATAAACAGCCATCATTTCATTTATTGAGAACATACCATGTGTGTCAGGAACTGTGGCAAGTATTTGTATATACTGTATATCAGGCGTTGGCAAACTATGGCCAAAGGGCTAAATCTAGTCTATCATCTGTTTTGGTAAATAAAGTTTTATTGAAACACAGCCACATCTATTTGTTTGAGTATTGTCTATGACCGTTTTGTGCTATAATGGCAGAATTGAGTAGCTATGACAGCGTTGAGACAGTCTGACCTACAAAACTAAAATAGCTTCTATCTGCCCCTTATAGAAAATATTTGCTGACCTCTGCTGTATATAATTTGTTCTCACAAGAATACTCAGAGATAAATACAGATTTTCCCATTTTCCAATTAAAGTAACTGAAGGTATAGCTTATGTAACTTAGCAAGTGGCAAAGCATGGATTTAATTCTAGATTTATCTGGTTCCAAAAATCTCTGTTCTTATGCTATATTTGTGTATAGAAGTAGCCAAAATATGGGTCAGGAAGAAGTCAGAGCCTTATAGAGTCACAGAAAAACTATTATTAGGGTTCAGAAAAGAGAGATTATTTTGATCATAGAGTGATAAAGATTCTGGAAAAGATTATATTTGAATACAAAAGTAAAAATGCATCTGAGGAATTTTCTGTCCCAAGCTCAAGCCCAAGAAAAGTTAACCGATGAAGGTCAGATGTTTAGTTAGAAGTAGAGCTGGGATTAGAACCAGTTTTCCATTCACTGAGCTCTAAGTATGCCATCGGTGACCATACTGAACCATTGAATTTTTGTGTATGTGTGTGTGGTTAAATGCTATAGAATGGCATAATTATTTGAAATGAAATGTATGTTGAATGAAACATACAAAAACTTGTATGCTCTGCTCAGTAGTAATTGAACTAAATGGCCTGCACTTCCTTTATTGAATCAATCAAAAAACATATTTGTGCAGACATTTATATGATACCACCACCTAACCAACATCCTACCAAATATATTTTGGTTGTGGAAGATTACAGTTCTGAGACAACGAGAACCACTGGCACACTCAATGGCTTTAATTTCAAATAATAAACAAGAGACCACAAAGATAATATTCATATCCATCTTGCCCTGCAGAGGCAGGTGGCTCTAGGTCAGGAGGAAAATGGAGAAGGGAGCAAAGGGTAGCTAAAGGAAGCTTACCTGATACTGTAGAGTACTTTGCCATTTTTTGAAATGCGAAGTAATTTGTTGTCAGTGGTAACATCATGGAAGTTGGCCCCCTTCTCATTGGCAAAGAACAAATCTGGTTTCCAAATGGAGTCCAGCATCGATGGGTCCAGGTCCAGAGAATCATCAGGGTACTCGCTATATGCCAACCGTGAATCATTCCACTGTTGTCTCAGAAAAATATTCACTCGGTAGTCCTACAGAAACGCCATGCATAAGAGTTATCTATCAACCACTCTGACATATTTTCCCCTCACTCTTCTCCCTGATTTGATGCATGCCATGTTGGTATCTGAATAAACCAGACTGTGTATATCTTGATCAAAATAAACCACTCAAGTCTATTAGGAATGGGAACAAAGGGGAGAAAAAAAGAAGACTCAACCAAACCAGAACACTCATGGAAAAAGTTGAGTTGGTTGAATTTTTATTTAATTTAATCATTCTGGGTGGAAAGAATTTGCCTGCAATGCAGCAGATGTGAGTTTGATCCCTGGGTCAGGAAGATCCCCTGGAGAAGGAAATGACAAACCACTCCAGTATTCTTGCTTGGGAAATCCCACAGACAGAGGAACCTGGTGGGCTACAGTCCATGGGGTTGCAAAGTCAGACATGACTTAGCGACTAAACAACAAATAACAACCATCCGATTTTGCTGTAGAAAAAGATAATGGTAAGTACAGCAGTCAGTCTGTGATGGCAGATTGTCAAATAAAACTGATATATTTTCCAAATCAGAAATGACATGATCTCTGTTTTCAATCTTCTCAGATGCTTTAGGCAGAAGAAAAGCCACTCTGTAATTTTATAGTGGAAATCTTTTTATAAAACTCTGATATGATGGGGCAGTATTTTTAAAATTCATCAACATAAATATTAAGATGTTTCATGTTGACAAGATAATTCCCTTACAGCTACTTACTTTTGAAACTCTTAAATATTTTATCATTTCTCTGAATGGCTTGTATATACGGTAATCGACCTGATGCTTCATCAAAACAGAAATCTCTTTCATGTTTTCCTAATCTGAGCACCTTTTGATAAAGGTGTTCCTCCCCATGGAAACTCAGGTACACCCTGTCATTCCCACTTGGCCTGGAAATTTTCTTCTGTGCTAAGGAATCAGCGTGAGGCAGTAACTTCTCTTCAGAGGATTTTTACTCAAAGGTCTTTAGGTTCATGGAAATTGTTGCTTTGCTTGACAGAGCAGACACAATAGAGGCTTCAACAGTATCCCCTAGTTAAGCGGGACTATGGTTCAGAGCTAACAGTTGCCCACATCTGCTACCTGTGGGCTTTTAGGGTGATATATACTCATCTCATCTTAATCTCTTTACCTTTTCCACCTTCATTTGCTTTGTCTCCACATCTTTGTTTTGGCATCAGGATTTTGGATCATTGCTTACTTTTCTGTAACAGTGACCAACATGTCCTAGTTTGCCTAAGAACTTTTCCAATTTAGCCTCAGAAGTCCCACATTCAGGGAACCCACTCAGTCACAGGCAAAACTTGGATGGTTGGTTTTTCTATCAGGTACAATGGAGACCACCTCAGGATGGTCTGTTTTGGTTAATCCCTTTAGAGCCAAAAGAAAAATCGTAACTAGATTGTAAAGATCAGGGTGGATGAAAGAGCATCAATCCAGTTCCTTCTCCTTAATCACTAAACTCTCCAACTTCTCATGACATTTCCTCGTAATACAGCCATTTGACAATCAGGCTGGTAGAGTATTTTGGAAATGGCAGTTCTTAGAAAGAGTGCCCCATGTGGGTTTAAAGAATGCTAATAATCAAATAGTTACTAACTTCTGGAAATCAGTCATCAAAGCCTAGCTTCTTAGGAAAAGCTGAAATGTATTTTTAATAATGACTGTATGTTTCTCTATTGTACATAAGGACTTTTTGACTTGGAAAATTTTATCAGCTGACTTTTATTTGGGATTATTGGACAGAGGAACCTGGCAGGCTACAGTCCATGGGGTCACAAAGAGTCAGACACGACTGAACAACTTCATTTTACTTTATACCAGGCCTGCAAAGCAAATTCCCAGACCTAAGAGGGTGCTGTTGTGGGCCCAGGGAAGCTTCCATTCCATTCTATTTGCTCACTGGCTGTCCCCTCCCTTCAAGAGTGAACCAAGAGAATGGCAAAATCTTAAAAGTTCTCCCCATCACATATTTTGCACTTTTGGAATTATCCAAACTGGTGTGATGCGATTCATGGGGTCGCAAAGAGTCGGACACGACTGAGCGACTAAACTGAACTGAAAGGAATCAGAGGATAGTAACTGGAAATAGATGACCACTTCAGTGTTTCATCGGCAACAGGAGTTACTGGAAGCTTTGGAGTTTTGTGTGAGTAAAGAATGGAGAAGGCAATGGCACCCCACTCCAGTACTCTTGCCTGGAAAATCCCATGGATGGAGGAGTCTGGTAGGCTGCAGTCCATGGGGTCGCTAAGAGTCAGACACGACTGAGCGACTTGACTTTCACTTTTCACTTTCATGCACTGGAGAAGAAAATGGAAACCCACTCCAGTGTTCTTGCCTGGAGAATCCCAGGGATGGGGGAGCCTGGTGGGCTGCCGTCTATGGGGTCGCACAGAGTCGGACACGACTGAAGCGACTTAGCAGTAGCAGAACGAATGGAAACGTGTGATTTGTGGAAAACCAAAACAGGGGCTGTTGAAAATAAAATAATCCAATTTGCATATAAATAGGTACTAGATAGACCAACTGTGATATTTTCTGAAGATTTCCTGAAGGAAAAAAATGCAGTGTCTCCACTATGTGACAACTACCCCTTTTATTTTCCTTAGGGTGGGAACCAATTATTCTTAATGAAATTTTTTGTGTGAGGGTTTATGAGATTGTTTCAATAGGAGGTAGGAGAGAAGAGGATGTCATCTCTTAGTCAATTCTGGAGGTAGAAAAATTCTAAGTATAGGAAGTAATGACAGCTGGAAATAACAGAGATGAATGGGTTGAATTTTTTAGGCCATAGGGAGACCCCCTACCCCAGAAGGAAACAGAATGAGAGAGGCCATGAAAAGTCAGAGAGTGAGTATTCAGCAACAAAATCACCAGGAGAACATCATTGTAGTCCTCCTTTGAACCTGAGAATGATTCAAATATGCATGTTGAGAGATTTCAGAGAATATTACATTAGTGACATAAAATATGAAACATTGACCTTTTTAAAAAAATCTCAATTTTCACAGGTAATGTACATCTTTTAAAAAAGTCTTTCCCACAAGTTTTCTTCTCCAGTGTTTCCTACTTTTCTATTTTGAATTTTCTTCCAATATCAGAACTTTCAAAAAGAGCACTGAATCTATCTTATCACAATAATGTCTAAGAGTTAATTTAAAATAAATTAATTAGCCTGTTCATAAGCAAGGATAAGTGGAAAAGTTAGAGGAGAAAATACATTTTATACCATAGTGACAGGNCAGGTACCTATATTCCATACTATTACTTCACATCAAATTTAGAATTTCTGAAGTTTTACTATTTTGGTACTTTCTAGTTCTATGCCCATGCCACAAAGATTGTCTCCTTAAATTGAATTATTTTGTTATATTTAGTCTAGCGTTTGTACTTGGGGATTGCCACTCTAGCTCATCTGCATTCATACTGAACTTTACTACTTCTCTCTTTTTATTTTATATGTATATATTTTTCAGTCCAATTATGTCATAAAGTTTTCAAAGATATGCTTTATGGATTTTTCACAGACCTATATGGCATTTTGGTTTTAACTTCCAGCTACCCTGCAGTAATGTTTTTATCATCTTGAGTTTGTGCTAGCTTTGAATATGGAAAGTTAGCTTTGAATTTGAAATTATGGGAGGAGCAGTTGCTTTATGATGAATTCAGGTTTTAACATTGCATTTTAAATTTAGAGACCAGGTCACCTTGCATCTTAGATTAACAAAATGTTAGGTTGATTCTTGGTTCTCCCTTAAGAAGTTAGAAATAAAGAATGTAGGTACCTGATATTCCTGGTAAGTTACCATCTCTTTATGAGTTGCTTATGCAGCTGTAGAATGAAAAGGAGCCTGTAACATCATTCCAGCAGTTACAGCAACCATACATTCTCCTAAGAGGCTATCTACATACATCTTATCCAGTTCTTTGGGAACATGATTTCAGGTTGCAGATAAAACAACTCTTCACCCTGCAGCAGTAACCAGCAGAAGATGTGGAATTTGGGGAAGATTCTGGGGAGCTGGAATCATATTCTAGAGATACTCTCTGAGTAGACACATTTTGTACACTTTCAGCTCTTTCTACCGGCTCCCTGCTGTTGCAATCTATTTCCTGCTGCTTTGGCATGGGGAATGTTCCAGCACTCACAGGTTCAAGCCACATTCTGTTCATCCACATCCTTCCAGGCAGTTATTTGGAAGGTTTGAGGAGACTGTCTCTTCTCCATTTTCTAATGGCCCAACCTTGGGGACAGCTGCATGCAGATGGCATGCAAATATTCTTGACCTTTACTGACAGTATCAGTGTTCCCGAACTATGCCTTTGTGTTAGGACAGAGGGGCTTGCAAATACACCCCCATCCTGTAAATTAACTTGCCATCACTAGCTAAAGAAAAAGGGGAAAGGAAGAAAAGGAAATGGTAAACTTACATTCCAAAACTAAATTATAACCTGTCTCATCATCCACCCCTTTCTGGTCTAATGAGTCTTTTGGAATCATAAACAACAACAAAAAAATTGTCCCACTGAATACTCTTAACACAGGGCCAGCTAGTAATGACCATCAACAGATCCCTGTGACTTTTAATGAACAGAAGTATATATTTTGAAATAATTGCATGACCATAATGATCCATAAAAATATTCTTTAGAATAACACAAATATATTGTCCTGTGGGTGCACATCTTCAACACTAATATACCAAAGGAGTAAGAGGCAATATGAGTCCCTATGTAAGCCTGTTCTTTGCAGGGAGTAAGTAACAACAGTAATTTAGTGGGATTTCATGAAGCATAATAGGGCACACTGGACAGCACCAAAAGAAAGTCATACTGAGTTCTTAAAACAGATACTTATTGCCTCTTATTTAGAAACAAACATCCAAACTAAATTCTATCAAGGGTTGTGGGATAAGAGTGGGATATGAGAGAAATCAGCATGTTTAGAAACTCAAAATTCTAGTACATTTTTGGGGAAAGAAATCATTCCAGAAAACTTAGGGAAAACAAAACTATTATTCTCCCCCCATTCATAGCACTAATCAACATCCTCAATAACTACATATATTACTGTGCATAAAAGCTAAGAGTCTGATATCTTGTCAACTAAAGAGTTCAAAGAAGAATTTGTTTCTGTTTAATTTTTTTTGACCATCTTTTGAGCCATATTTTGTGAGTATATTCATGAGCAGTAGAGTCTCAGGGTTTTGGTAAGGGAAACTTGGGCTCTGATGACACTCTCTGGATGCATCAGGTGGATACCTAAGCAGAGCCTAAAAGATCTGGAAAGGTAAGATCTTCTCAAGGTGAAGCAGTTCTCATGTTCTTATGATCACCTGCATAATGTCTATTTAAATAATGATGCCTTACATCCCAGAATTGACAATCTATGGCCTGTGGGCCAAATTTGGCCATAATCTGTGTTTATAAGTAAAGTTTTTTTTTTGGAAAACAGCCACACCCATTTCCTTGCTGTTGTTTATAGCTACTTTTATGCTGAAAGGGTGGGATTAAGTAGTTGTGACAGAAATTGTCTGGTCCTCAAAGTCTTAAGTATTTACTGTCTGGTGCTTTAGAGAATGTTTGCTAGTCCCTACCCTATATGACATGAGAATTTATTCTTTGATTTAAGCTTGGTAGAGTTTCAATAAATTTTTTTTAGTTTCACACAAGAGCCATGATTGAAGAAAATAAAGATACTTTTTAAAAGCCAAATTCAGTGTGTTATTACATCAGAAGCTAAGAAATAAAATAAAAAAAGCATATAGGCATCATTCTTCTGATCATGCGATTCAATACATCTTATACAGCAGAATAGACAGGCCATTGATATTACGCTTGGGCAATGATTTCCAAGTTTTCTCATAGGAAACATGACAAAGGACACTTTAGTAAGTGACCAGGAAGCACCTAGGCAGCCCATTTATTAAACACCTTCAGTAGCTCTTAAAGACACAGGAAAACAAGGATATCCATAGTTTTCATTTTCATCTCCTTAAATGTTTAGCTTTATCTTGCATTAATGAACATTGCAAAGGTTTGTATTTATATTTTTGATTGAGGGTAAGATGCAATGAGGAAATTTAATCAAAGCAACTTAAGGGTCTAATTAATGCAATCAGCATTAGGTCGTGCAAGTATTGTCATTGAATGCCATCGTGTAAAGCTGGTGATAGTGATTTGGGCGGCTGGAATATCTGCCCCTCTGTTATCAAGATAAAACCAAGAGGGGAGAGACAGACACTGAATGCCAAGTCCAAAGTTGGAGTCTTCTTTCCGTGTTGAGCTTTTCTTAGGAGTTAATTAATAATCCTATCAAAACTATCTTAGTTGAGTAAAGTTCTCAATGCACTACATATGGTCAAAGTCCCAAAAGTTTCATTTCTGGACAATGCTGTGTCAGAATAATATTAAAATGGACGGTGGAGTTGTATTATGTCTGGCTTGCCAGTGGAAATGAATGTTGAAGTAAATTATTCTTTTCTAACATAAAGGACATCAAGAAGTACAGTAATTTGTTAAACACAATCCTAATAGTCTGAAACAGAATTCATAAACACAGCAGAACACTGTTTTTTACTTCTCAATGGCACTGTGCTTATTATTTCATTTCTTGAGTGTTTCTAGGACATCAGCCACCATAGTACTTAGTCAAACTCAACTGTATTTTATTTTGATCTCATCCAATAATACAGCTGTGTACTTTACATATACAGGTGGCGCTAGTGTTAAAGAACCCGCCTGCCAATGCAGAAGAACTAAGAGATGCTGGTTTAGTTCCTGGTTTGGGAAGATCCCCTGGAGGAGGAAATGGCAACCCACTCTGAAATTTTTGCCTGGAAAATCCCATGGACAGAAAAGCCTGGCAGGCTATAGTCCATTGGGGTCACAAAGAGGCAGACATGACTAAAGGGACTTAATACAACAACATACTTTTACATAGTCATGAAAATTAGAACCAGTCAGTGGACTTAAATTATATGGAGGCCAAGAAAATATTTCATTCAAAATGTAATCTCCACACTATACCCTAGCACTATAAGGTTACTGATCTAATAGGCCGTGTCACAGGCAACAATACCACTTTGACACCGGTAAAGAGTCTTAGTGAATTTTAAAGTATCTGAAATCTTTTTCATGTATGTGAAACATGTCTGCACTTAGAATATGATGGGGTTTTATTAGTTTTATGTTTATTTTGGGGGAAGGGAGCCATGCATGTTATATAATTCCTGTGGACTTGAAACAACTTTCTACTGCCATCAAATTGGTGTGTGTGTGTGTGTGTGTGTGTTCATTTTAAGGTCAGCTTCTTGGCATATATCTTAAATGTAGCATGTCTGAAGCTTGATTATGTTAAAGTGTCCCATTATATGAAAATATCTCCTAAACTTTGAAATTTGTATTTCTGAAACATTGGAGATGCAAATATTTAAATATCCTTAATTATGCACCAGCTCATTACTGATAATTCTACCTAAATATAACCAAACATCAAGTGTTTCCAAAATTTCTCTGGCATAATGGATGAAAGATTATTGAATTTTAAGCAAATGAATATTTGACTAATGAATTCCTAAGGTGAAAGAGTATAACTAATTGCTTTCTAGAGGTGAATAAAGTTGGAAATTAGCACTCAGTAAATGTCCCACAAATGTACAACAGTGCTCTTTTATCACACATCCCATTCCTTCACACGATGGCTTCAATGCTCAGTCCCACTCACCATTGTAGTTTCTGCTATTGACCCAAAGCTGTTGATAAATATGTTGCAGGTAACATTTACAGGAGGTCCTGCAAGTTGAACAATAAATAGAAAATTTGACAGGTTGTGTTCATGGCATAATCAAGTCATGTTTTTCTCTTGCCAGTGGCATTGTAGCACTTACCATGGTGGTTTCTGTGACTGATCCAAAACTGTTGATAAAAATATTGCAAGTAACGTTTACTGGAGGACCTGTAGAACGCAATAAAAATGTTGCAATAGACATTGAAGCAAAAGTACAGCTCCATCAACATCTGTGCAAATGACTAGAGATGTAAACAAAATTAAAATGATGGTGAGATTGCAAAAAAAAGAGAAAGTTTTACCCAGAGAGGTTCACAGTAATAACATTCCCACTAGTGTTTCAAATAATGACAGTTAAGCAATGATAACTTACCCTAAAGAGGTTTGGACTTGGAAAATATAAGCTGAAGACTGTTAAATGGAATTTATTGTCAATAGTTGTGATCGAAATTGCCTTTTGGATGAGTGGCTTTCTTTGACCTTAGGCTCATCAACCTTGTAGATGTCAACAGTGGGTACACATGACGATGAAATAGCCTGGCACATGAGTTCAAATGGAGCTACATTTTGAATGGTGGATGGGTCAGGAATATCCACCTCCTTTTGTGGAATACCCTTTAAATCAATGGGTCTAGTTTGATTCTCATGATACCTCTGAATTTACCCCATTCCTTCTTTATACCCTGTGACTGCCTAATGGGAAATGATGTATAGAAATACAAAACCAAAGAAAATTAGCTCACCATATGCAAGACAGCAAAAGAGACAGATGTATAGAACAGTCTTTTGGACTCTGGAAGAGGGTGAGGGCAGGATGATATGAGAGAATGGCATTGAAACATGTAAATTATCACATGTGAAGCGAATTGCCAGTCCAGGTTTGATGCATGAGACAGGGTGCTCAGGGCTAGTGCACTGGGATGACCCAGAGGGATGGGATGGGGAGGGAGGTGGGAGGGGGGTTCAGGATGGGGAACACCCATGGCTGATTCATGTCAATGTATGGCAAAACCAATACAATATTGTAAAGTAAAAAAAATAAATAAACAGAAAGAAACCCAGCAGTGTCAGTTAATGTCCAGATTGTTAAATCAATAAATATAGTATAAAGCAAGGTTTAGTTTCCCTGGTGACTCAGACAGTAAAGAATCTGCCTGCAATGCAGGAGACACAGGAGACGTGGGTTTGATCCCTGGGTTGCAAAGATCCTTGGAGAAGGGAATGACTACCCACTCTAGTATTCTTGCCTGGAAAATTCCATGGAGGTTTTTTAATCCTAGATGTGCTTTGAACAAAGAGCATGCTTTTTCCTCCAGAGACATAGGGGACAACTCTCTTTTCCTCTTGCCCTTTGTTTCTCCTACAAGCAAGCACTGACCAGCCTGACCCTGTTTGGCTTCAGAGATCGGGTAAAATCAGGCATGTCCATAGGGTACAGTGACAAACTCTTTGCCTCTGACAGTAGATGAACCACTTCCCACTGACTTCCAGTTTCATATTATGCTGCAATGTACTTATTGCCCTCCTGTATTTCCCACATAATACTTTCCAAGATACGAAACGGTTCATGTTGCCATGAACCATCTATTCGCTCATTGCATTCTCCTGTGGAAATTTGTTTGTTTCCACTTAACAAAGAGCTCAGTATCCTGGTTCAAGCGACACCCCAGTTGGCTCTGTTCGCAATAAGCAGGTAGGATCTGAATGAGGAGGAGTTTGGCTTGGCGCCTCCTTCAAAGGCTGGTAGTAAAACACAGCTGCAGCAACGCTTGAGTGCCATGTTTTGACTTCTCAAGTCCATGTTGAGTTCTCAAAATGAAAAAAAGAAAAGGGCTCAACAGCTAATGTAAATTTCCAGGCAAGGAAACTTTTGGTAAAAGAAGAAACAAGGAATTTGGATAAAAGAGATGTAGTAAGCTGTTTTTCTTTTTAATATAACTAACTTCTCTGCTTTTAATGAAAAAAATAGTGTTTTTTTTTTAAAGTGTTTTTGGGCATCAGATCGTAAACATCACCTTATTACCAAAACATTTTTCAGCCTACATCTTGAAATATTCCACGTCGTTTTAGTTTATCCCCTTGTTATTCATCATCTGCCAAGATGACTTCTTTCCCATGGTCACTTCCTACTCTGCTTTATTTTGTTTTTCTATTTAGGTTACTCAAAAAAAAAAAAAAAAAAAAAAAAAAAACAGAAAAAAAAGAGTCTCTTTCTTGTCCATAGAACTTTATTCTATAACAAATATATTTTTAGGCTAGTAAGAGATAAAGTAGACAAGTTAGAGTCAAGTCATGAGAAATTGTGTGTCTTTACTTTTTTTCCTCTCTTCACAACAAGATATTTCCTTTTAGATGGTCCAATTCAGGGTGGAAAACTTTCATGAATTTTTATATATGAGATAGAAAATGAATAATGTGGGAAAAGAAACAGGAAAGCGAGAAACGTCATCTTAACAGGAAGAATTTGAAAATCCAAATGTAGGTTTTCTTGTACTGTAGATTATCTGATTGTCTGGCCTCCCCAACTGGCTTGGAACCAAACAGAAGGCTGGGCCATACCATCGTACATCTGTTTTTATCCTTCCCTGTACATGGCAGTGTGAGTATACTGCTAGAATTCAAAATATTTTTTTTAAGTTACCACATATTGATACACTGTACTGAGCACATTTTTAAAAATTGTCTGTTTTAATCCTCAGAAAAGAGGAATTGTTTTAGTGCTCCAATAAATATTTTCAGATGAGGAAACGGGGGGTTAGAAAAATTAAGTAACTTGCTTAAAGTCATGCCACAGTAATTAAAGAAGCTGAGACTCAAGGTCTCATTATTCTGATTCTAAAATCCTAAATTTTCAACCACTTTGCTGCACTAGATTCATTGCATAATATCCTCTTGACCTGCAAACTATGTTATTTTTCATTGGTTTGTACACTTCTGGGATAATTTGATCCTTTGCATCTGATCATTTCAATCTTGGACACTGCCTTAAGAATCATTTGCATTTGGATATAAAACCTTGGAAATGAAAAAAGAAGTAATTTTCACATGCATGTATTAATAATGAGCTCACACCTTACTGTATGCCAGTAAGTGCCTTATTTCTTTCTTCAATAATTACATGCTACCATGTCTCCCATTCCCATTCCCAGTGAAGTGCCCATTCCCATTCCCAGCAAAATGCCAGGCTGGATGAAGCACAAGCTGGAATCAAGATTGCAGGGAGAAATATCAATAACCTCAGATACACAGACGACACCACCCTGATGGCAGAAAGAGAAGAGGAACTAAAGAGCTTCTTGATGAAAGTGAAAGGGAAGATTGAAAAAGCTGGCTTAAAACTCAACATTCAAAAAAATAAGAT
This sequence comes from Redunca redunca, assembly GCA_006410935.1. Classification (NCBI taxonomy): domain Eukaryota; kingdom Metazoa; phylum Chordata; class Mammalia; order Artiodactyla; family Bovidae; genus Redunca; species Redunca redunca. The sequence goes on along the minus strand of SJYQ01000848.1, from coordinate 143,099 downwards.
CATGGCATCCAGTCCCATCACTCCATGGCAAATAGATGGAAAAACAATGGAAACAGTGAGAGAGTTTATTTTCTTGGGCTCCAAAATCATTGCAGATGGTGATTGCAGCCATGAAATTAAAAGATGCTTGCTCCTTGGAAGAAAAGTTATGACCAACCTAGGCATCATGTTAAAAAGCAGAGACATTACTTTGCGTGGACATTACTAGCATCCATCTAGTCAAAGCTATGGATTTTCCAGTAGTCATGTATTGATGTGAGAGTTGGACTATGAAGAAAGCTAGCACTGAAGAATTGATGCTTTTGAATTGTGGTGTTGGAGAAGACTCTTGAGAGTCCCCTGGACTGCAAGGAGATCAAACCAGTCAGTCCTAAAGGAAATCTGTCCTGAATATTCATTGGAAGTACTGATGCTGAAGCTGAAACTCCAATCCTTTGGCCACCTGATGCAAAGAACTGACTCATTAGAAAAGACCCTGATGCTGGGAAAGACTGAAGGCAGGAGGAGAAGGGGATGACAGAGGATGAGATGGCTGGATGGCATCACCAACTCAATGGACATGAGTTTGAGCAAGCTCTGGGAGTTGGTGATGCACAGGGAGGCCTGGCATGCTGCAGTCCATGGGGTTGCAAAGAGTCGGACACGACTGAGCGACTGAACTGAACTGAATGTCTCCCATTTTATAGATGAAGAAACTGAGGCACAAAGGAAATTCATTAATTTTCCCAAGGTCACAGAGTTTGTAAGAGGCAGAAACTGCCTAACTTTAGGGACACCTTTTTTAACTGGAGGGATAAAATGCCTGAGGCCAATAAAATCACCCTGAGGATAGAAGTTACCCGAATATGGGACAATGTCTGCAAGTTCTTTGAGTTGAATAATAGGATTGTTTTTCACTCTTAAGAGTTATCCTGACATGTGCCAACACAACCTCCCATCTGTGTTTTAGCCCAATAATTTACTAAGGTGTTCTAATTAACAGTAACACATTCTTCGATGTGATCACCAGCAAATGAATGTGTTCTATAAACTGCAGAAAGAGTTAACACTAGTTAAGCTCATCTAATTGGTTTATCAGCAAAGATACTCCAGTGTGAATTTGATGAGAATTTGACTNNCACTCATATCACTATTCTCTCCTTCCTTCCTCCCTCCTGCCCTCAACAGAACCAAAATTTGTCTATCTTAAAAGATCAACAAACTTTACAAACTTCCTCTGATGGGATAAATCTCAGTTGGCCATGATGTATAATCCTTTTACTGTGTGTTGAATTTTTTTTTGGTACTATTTTGTTGTAGATTTTTGCATCTATATCCACAAAGGTTATTTGTCCTTAATTTTATTTTCCTGTGGTGTATTTATCTGTCTTTGGTGTCAAAGTAATTTTGGCCTCATAGAATGAGTTAGGAAGTATTCTTTTCTCTTTTATTTCTTGGAAGAGTTTGAGAAGGATTGGTGTTATTTCTTCCTTATGTGTTGTAAGAATTCACCAGTGAAGCCATCTGGTCCTAAACTTTGTTGGAAGGTTTTTGATTTTTCAATAGATTTATTTACTTGTTATAGGTCCAAGATTTTTCTATTTCATCTCGAGTCAGTTTAGGTAAATTATATATTTCTAGGTATTTGTCCATTTTATCCCAGTCAGTTCAGTTCAGTTGCTCAGTTGTGTCCAACTCATTGCGACCCCATGGACTACAGCATGCCAGGCTTCCCTGTCCATCACCAACTCCTGGAGCTTGCTCAAACTCATGTCCATCGAGTCAATGATGCCATCCAACCATCTCATCCTCTGTTGTCCCCTTCTCCTCCCACCTTCAGTGTTTCCCAGCATCAGGGTCTTTTCCAATGAGTCAGTTCTTCTCATCAGGTGGCTAAAGTATTGCAGTTTCAGCTTCAGCACTAGTCCTTCCAATGAATATTCAGGATGGATTTCCTTTAGGATAGACTGGTTTGATCTCCTTGTGGTCCAAGTGATTCTCAAAAAGAGTCTTCTTCAACACCACAGTTCAAAAGCATCAATTCTTTGATGCTCAGCTTTCTTTATAGTCCAATTCTCACATCCATACATGACCACTGGGAAAACCATAGCTTTGACTAGACGGACCTTTGTTGGCAAAGTAATGTCTGTGCTTTTTAATATGCTGTCTATGTTGATCATAGCTTTTCTTCCAAGGACCAAACATCTTTTAATTTCATGGCTGCAGTCACAATCTGCAATGATTTTGGAGCCTAAAAATATAAAGTCTCTCACTGTTTCCATTGTTTTCACGTCTGTTTGCCATTCTAATGAACTCTCTCAGCCTTTGTTTATCTCTGAATGTCTTAATTTATCTTTCATTGGTAAAAGATAGTTTTCCTGGATATAAATTTTTAGCTACAATTTTTTTTATTTTAGCATTTTAAATATATCATCCCTTGTAGTCTGGCTTCCCAGGCTTCTTCTGAGGGATTGGTAATGATTTTATTGTACATCCCATGTGAGTAATGATTTGGTTTTTTATTGCTGTTTTAAAAATTCTCTCATTGTCTTTGGCTTTCAGTAGTTTGATTGTAAAGTTTCTCAGTGTGAATCTCTTTGGGTTTTCCTACTTGATGTTCATTGAAGATTGTGGATTTGTAGATTTCTATCTTTCATCAAATTTGAGAAGCCATTATTTCTTCAAATATTCTATTCAAATATTCAAAGATTCTTCCTACCCCTCTCTCACTCTCAGAATGTGTATGTTGGTCTGTTGGTGTTCCATTGGTCCTTTAGATTCTGTTTGGTTTTCTTTATTCTTTCTCTTTTACGTTCTTCAAACTCAATAACTCACTTACCCCACCGTCACATTCACAGATTCTTTCTTCTGCCTGTTCAAATATGCTGTTAAATTCCTTTGGTGAATTTTCCATTTCTCTTTTTTTCACATTTCAGCTCCAGAACTTGTTTTTGGTTCCTTCTTATAATTTGTAGCTCTTTATTGATATTTTCATTTTATTCATACACCAATCTCCTGATTTCCTTATATTATTTGTCCTTATTTTCCTTTAGATCTTTAAGCATATTTAAGACAGTTGCTTTACAGAATTTATCTAGTAAATCCAGTGTCTGAACTTCCTCAGGTATGATTATTATCCATTTATTTTTTGCCTTCAAATGGGACATATTTTCCTGTTTTTTTTTTTTTTTTTTT
>SJYQ01000848.1:128861-139795 GCA_006410935.1 Redunca redunca | reverse complement strand
TTTTTTTTTTTTTTTTTTGTATGCTTGGTGATTTTTGTTGATACCTAGACATTTGACTTTTATAACTGGTAACTCAAGGGGAGAAGGGGAAAGTAGATTCTCCCACTTTGCCAGAGTTTTTTGGATGCTTTTGATGTTGTTGTTGAAAGCTATTGTAAGCCACCTATTTGGTGACTTTCTAATACTATTTTTGCAAAGACTATGTTTCTTAACTTTTGTGTGGCCATTATAGTCTGTTTCTCAGCTTGTACTCTACTAGGGTTTTCATGGAAATTTTCTTAAACCCCCAGGGCTAAAAAAAAATCACACAAATAAACAAAAAAATACCTCTCCCAGTTTTTATTTATTGTCTCTATTCTGGGGGCACTCATTTGATACTTAGGCAGTCTTGAACTGAATCTAGCAATCAGCCCAAGGTGAACTCTTAGGATCTGCTCAGATCCTTTCTGAGTATTCATCTTGCCCTGAGAATGCCTGTGGCTTTTTAAATTCTCCTGCATGCATGGCTGATTTTGAATTTCCTGATTTCCCTAAGAAACTTCTCAGCTTTTGCTCTCAGGCCTTTAAATGGTCTATTGTATGTTTCAAGTATAATCTTTTACTCCAGGCATCTGAATGTTTTTAGTATTTCTTGCAGTGTGTTTGATCAATATCTACTGCTTTTCTATCCCGAATTATACTGGATTAAGTGGAACAAAAATGAGCACTGTTATAGGCTGAGTTGTGTTCCTTCAAAATTTATATGTTGAAGTGCTAACCACCAGTACCTCAGAATGTCTGTGTATTTGGAGTGAAGGTCTTTAAAGAGGTAATTAAGGGTAAGGTCCTTAAAAGAAGAGGAGAAAAGAGATATTAGAGATGTGTGCATAGAGGAAAAGCCATACAAGGACACAGTGAGGATGTAGCAATCTGCAAGCCAGGGAGAGAGTCCATGGGAGAAACCAATTTTGCTATCACATAGATCTTGGATTTCTAGCCTAAAAAATTGTGAGAAAGTCCATTTCTATTGTTTAGGTTACCTAGCCTGTGTTATTTTGTTATGAAAGTCCTAGCAAACTAATACAAGCTCTTTGCATATGTCCTTCTGGTAGCATATAGACAGGTTAGAATAGACAGACAGAATAATTTGTGAATAATGTTTGCTTGTTTACTTTGCCCTCTCCAGAATGAGGGACCAGGGTTCCACAATGGAAATGTAGGTTGCCATTGATTCAAAAACAAAATCACTGCTGGGGAGGGGGTGGGACAAAGACAAGTAAAGACACCACAAAACTTTCCTGCCATTTTCCAGTTAGCTTTTTCTTGATTCAGTAGTTTCTTGCTTGCTATAGACTTATGACTATTTTCCAGAATTCTAACAAAATTAGTTCTGACAGTTTTTACTTACTTTTTGACACTTCTGTGGGGGAACAAGAGCTTGGAGCTGCCTGCTCTGCTGTTTTGTTGATGTCAACTTTTTCCTCCCCAAAACTTTAATGCATTCATGTGAATCATGGTGCTTCTAAAGGAGAACAAAGTATGTGTTGTTGTTTCCCAACTTTATTTGAACATAGGAGACTTTATGTATTTTTTGAAATAGATCATCCTTTTTTAAAAAAATTGAAGTATAGTTGATTTACAATGTTGTGTCAGTTTCTGGTGTACAGAAAAGTGATTCAGATACACACACACACACACACACACACACACACACACACTGTTTTTCATGTTCTTTTCCATTATGGCTTGTCACAGGATATTTAATGTAGTTCCCTGTGCTATATATAGGCGCATCTTGTTGCTTATCCATTCTCTGTATGATGGTTTGCATCTGCTTGTCCCAAACTTCAAATCCAACCCTCCTCCACCCTTCTTCCTCTGGCAAGCACAAGTCTGTTCTCTATGTAGAATAAGCCATCCCATTCATGGAGCACATTTCGAAGATGACACGCATTCTTCAAAACATCATTCGAAAATGTTGACCTACAGTAATGTATTTATTAATTCAATTAACAAATTCTTATTGAACAATAAATATATTAGATAATAACAATAAGACTAAAGACAATTGTAGAGATTGTATCAAACCCTGTGATCTTACAAGAAGGGAATGTTGTACTGGGGGCTGCAGCTTCAGTACCTGGGATGAGGAAGTAATAGAAGAGGAACAAAGAATCAATAAAGATCAGCTTAATCTTTTCCAGGTATTTGCCTAAGACTCTCAATTTATGTAATGGTCCTGTAGTCTAGGAGTGTGATTCAGGGATGCAACTCACAAACTCTGCTTGTAATCAGATTTTATAAATGTATTAATTTCTGGATGAGTTCTCTTAAAAACTCAGTGAGCTAAATGACAGGTCAGCAGCATTTTTGTGTGTGTGTGAAGGGCCAGATGGTAAATATTTTAGGCTTTGTGGGCCACAAGGTCTCTGTTACAATTACTCAGTTCTGTCTTTGTAGTGAAAGTAGCCATAAAGAGTATGTAAATAAATGAATGTGGCTGTGTTACTGTAAAACTCTCTTCATAAAACAGGTGGTGGACTAGATTTGGCTAAGTTTGCTCCAGTACTTGAGCCACCTCAATGAAGACCCAACTCATTGGAAGACCCTGATACTGACAAAGATTGAGGGTAAGAGGAGATAGAGGTGGGAGAATATGAGATGGTTGGATGGCATCACTGAGTCAATGGACATGAGTCTGAGCAAATTCTGGGAGAGAGTGGAGGACAGGAAAGCCTGGTGTGCTGCAGTCCATGGAGTCACAAAGAATCGGACACGACTTAGCAACTGAACAACAACAAGTTTGCTGGGCCTTCCTCTGAACTTTTAGAGTCGGAGATTAGGAGCAACAGAAATTGTCCCGGAATTCCATAATCTTTCCATACCTGTAAGTGAGAACTGGCCATGGACATGGAGGATCATAGGGACTGTCTGTAGAACTATTTATGTGAGTAAATAGTTTTATATCGTGCTTTGTGGCATGAAAGAATAAAACCACTTTAGCAGAAAGGATGTATGGGAAATGGTATTCTTTGGGTCAGCTGCACTGTAGCAGTCCCAGATGAAAACCATCAATTTCCAGTCAGACCACTGTGTTGTCACAAGAGCTAGGAGGCAGTATGGAAGAAAAGTGAGGCCAGGACAGATCACATGGATAACAAATATTTGACTCAGCAATTATATTTAATATGACTCAGACTTGCTCATAAAAATGAATCAATGAAAAGAGCACTCTGTATCCTGCATATTTAAAACCTGGAACTGATTTTTATAACTTCTACCATGGTAATGAAAGGTTTATCTATTATTCATAGTGACTATATTAAAATAAGATTATATATATTCATATTGAACAAAGCTTTCTAAATTAACAATAAATACAGTTTTTAAAGCTTTGTGATGGATTCTATTTAAAAATAATCACCAGAGACACATATTGTGTGATGTCACTTATTTGTAAACTCTAAAAAAGCCAAATTCATAGAAACAGAGTGGTGGTTACCAGAGGCTGGAGGAGGGGAAACAGAGAGGTGTTGGTCAAAGGATACACACAGTTATAAGATGAGTAAGTTCTGGGGATCTAAGGTACAGCATTAGTGGTGGTGGCTATAGTTAACAATATTGTATTATATACTTGAAAGTGCTAAGTGAGTAAATATTAAATGTTCTCACTTTAAAAAAGAAATTGTAATTATGTGATATAATAGAGGTGTTAGCTAATACTGTGTGTTAGTCACTCAGTCGTGCCTGACTCTTTGCGACCCCATGAACTGCAATCCACCAGGTTCCTCTGTCCATGACATTTTCCAGGCAAGGATACTGGAGTGGGTTGCCATTTCCTTCTCCAGGGGATCTTCCCAACCCAGGGATTGAACCCGGGTCTCCTGCACTGCAGGCAAATTCTTTACCGACTGAGCTACAAGGGAAGCCCCAAGTTAATACTACATGGTAATAATTTTGCAATATATAAGTGTAAAGCTCAACACATTGTACACCCTAAATTTACACATTTATATGTCAATTTTATCTCAATAAAGCTTGAAAAATTTTAAATGAGGACCACAGCATAGGTAAAAAATAAGAACTAGGAAAGAGTAGAGAATCTCTGTAACACCAAAACAACTAGTCACTATTCATTAGTTTTGTCTCAGTTATGTTATTTTCCAACATCATTTTAGGGCAAAAGACTTGAGAGCCAGCATTCTTTCAGTTCTAAGATGAAAATATTATTTTTTCTCTTTTGTCACAAGTAGACAAGAATGACATTTTGATTTTGCATTTTATTCCTTTTAAATAATTTAATGTGTCCTCAAGTACACAGTTGACTTAGTGTGGGGCCCCTGGATGGGAATACAGTAGTAACTCTTATGTGCTGGATATCTATAGAAATTAAATTTCTTTTGGAATAGGAAGATTTTTATCTAGCAAAAAGAGTCTCACCATTAGGTCAAGTGATAAAGAGAGGAAATAAAGCACATAGAGAAATCAAGAAGATGTATAGTTAACGGTCAGAGACTTGTTTGAACATAGGGAAGCGGTGTTTCTTATGACAGCTTCCTGTGTTGTATGGTGCTTTGATGCCCATAAAAGAGAGAGTCTTGGAGGATGAGAGAGTTGCAAAGGAAGGGAATGGCTTTTCATGGTGGCACTCCCTTTGTGTGGGGTAATTTGCAGCATCTAATTCAAACAATGGAGAAAGATTTTTTTTTTTAATGTCATGACATTAATTAAAAACGGTTACACAAACTAACTCATTGCATTTTTAAAATCTTCTTGAAAGTTCATCACTAATAAATGATATACTATTGATTCTTCTGCCCAACACATGGTCAGAATGATTTTATCAGTTTCACTACATTCAGTTTAGTTGCTGACATCCAGGTCTGTGCTGATTCCCACAGCCTGATGAGATAGCCTAGCAAACCATTTGCTTTGGACCAGCCTTGTTGATAAAAGGTTAGAACTGCCAGACAAAGCAATTAATTAGCAGCTAAGGTAGCTTGAATATAGAGAAGCAAATGGCAGATCCTGTGAGTCCTTCCCACTAATGGCTACCAGTTGTCAACTGCTCTCACACCAGGATGAGTGAATGGACCCATGTGCACACAGCTCAGATCCATGTCAGAGGGCTTTGAGAATGCTGACAAGTTTCTATCTTTGCATACTGGGGATTTCTCCACGATTAAAAAAGAAGGAATAAGACAGGAGCCGATATCTGAAGTATGGTAATTACTAGTCTGTCTTGTTTTTGCCACTAGCTTTGCTTATTATCACCTGTGAACTTTAAACAGAGTATAGAAACTCTCTGAGTTTGTTAATCTGTAAAATGGGAATAATGGTGCTTACTTTGATGTTAATTATGAGAGTTAGTAGTGATGTAAGGAAAGCCCATAATAGTTGTTAAATAAATTGTAGCTTGCTTCCAGGAGCTATGCATAAGCATTCTTTGCATCTGGACAACTAAACAGCACTGTAGACTTGGGGTCATTCCTGCTAGCTTCCTTATTTAAGATAGGATTTTTCAACCTAAGGACTATTGGCATTTGGGGACAGATCATTCTCTGTTGTGGGAGTTTGTCCTGTGCATTGTAGGATGCTGAGCAGCATCTTGGGTCTCTAGTCACTAGATACCGGCAGCACCCCACCTCCCACAGCCCCTGCCGTGACAATCGAAAACATGCCCAGATATTGCCAAGTGCCCCCCTCCCTGGGAGGGGGGACAAAATCACTCCTGGCTGAGAACAACTAAATTATAAAAGTCAGGTAAAAATGCAGGATTAGTGGAAAGGCTACTTAACAAGGATTACGTTATATAACAATGAAAGGAGCTTCAGAGTATTCTGTTGCATAGCCAAACAAATGCTAGGGACATATTATATTTTTGGTCATATGACTTTCTGATGAGAATGTCATCTTTCTCATGTGTTTCAACCAAGAATGTGGATTTTAAAAAATATTTAAATATACTTTGGATGAACACATGGCAGTATTATGGAACTTGTACTCCTTTGTTGGGTGTGTTCATCAAGAAATTAAATTTGGTGCCTCTCTGCAGGCATTTGCTAAATTCTGTGCATTTCCATCTTATACCTCTTCATTCACTCACTCAATCAGCAACCATTTATTGAGTATCCATTATATGCTGGTCTTGTACTAATTATCCTTTACATTTAGATGGTGAATTGTGGGACAAAATATAAGAAAATTGGGCATTAAGGACAAGTCAGAAACAATTTGCTGAAAAGCCCTTGAGTCATTCTGCAAGAAATGTCAGATGAAACAAAAAGTGTGTGCTCAACCAAGCATCACAGAGAGGGCATTTTTGTTAAGCCTCATTCTAATACAAGTGAACTGCTGCTTTTTTGTTCTTTACAGGATCATAGTGACCTTAAAGTGAGCAGTTTATGTTCTGGGAGATTTAGGGCACTTTGCTTGTGGTGACAAGGTTCATTTTCTATTTTAAAGATCTCAGATACTAAGTGGAAACCTTCATGTTGGGAATAATTTGTAAGTGTAATCTACATATATTTCTATTTATGCTATAAATAAAATGTCATCAGATGGAGAATTGCTGGAAAACACAAGATTCATGCTATCTTGGGACTAGGGTAGATAATAAATAAAGGCCCATTTAGCCTTAGAAGAAGACAATTTTAAATGCCATTTGGAATTAGTTTTGAAATGAGGAGATCTGAGAATTTCTCATGAACCCAAATGATATTTCCTTTCATTTTAGGAAGTAACAAAAATAGAATTAAAGAGGACTTTCTCTCGTTAATTGAATCCTCTACTATCTTGCAAAATGAATAGCAAGTTCATCAACTTGTTAGGGCCTGACAAATTGAAAATAGATTTGTTTTGCATTAGTTAATTTTTGAAGAAGGAAGTATGCTGTGTTTGAGGTTATGATAATGAAATCGGTGGGTGTAATTTACACATATATACAGATATGTTCACATGTTCAAATTTTCTTATTCTACAATTAATACCTACTCAGTGAATTTTCCCATGTTTCTCCACACTTGAATATCATCTTTCTTGGAACTTCGAGAGCCCCATAACCCTTACCATATTGTAATATAGTCAATTTTTTTCACGCTTGTCTAATTCTTTCTAGTATGCTCTAGACAGAGTATGATTAAAATCTGATACACTGTAATGTTTCTCAAGGCATTTGTATAGTACTCAGCACATAGTAGGCATTGAACAAATTCTCAGTGAATGCTGCTGAGCAGAATATAAGCCTTTTTGTATAAGTAGATGCCAGTGGCATGCCAAGAAATCTGCATTCCCATTCCAGTGCAGAGCTACTTTCAACACAAGGCATTTTAACCCCATCAGTTGGCCTCCATCCTTTCAGCTTCAAAGGGGAGTTCATTCAAAAAGTCTTTCATTTAAATCAATAATTTCATCTCAGCCTGTGAAATCAAAAGTGAATTTTGTTTACTCTCTTTCCAAAGCACTCAACAAAATGAGAAAATTATGACAAAAACATCACAGTCACCAACAAGCAGCAGTACCACATGGCCCTTTGAAACTACTACTGAGCTGCCATGTTTGAGGTTGGGGTAGGGAAACTTCTTGACTCTTGCCCTCCCTCCTGACATCCCTCACCAGTACAGCATGGAATAATGGGGAAAAAATCATAAACTTCAGAGCTGGAACTGGATTTAAAACCTGGCTCTGCTTTTTACTACTTGTGTAACTCTCTGTAGGCTATTTAATCACTCTGGGCCCTAACTTCCTCATCTATAAAAGAAAAAATCTTTGTCTAAATCACAGGCTTGTTGGGAGGACTGAATCTGATACTGTGTGTGAAATGCCACCTTCTTTCCTCTTTCCATCTCCTTCCCCTACCAAGGAAGGGTCTTCCTCTTAAACCTTGAGATTTTCCCCTTTATTTAACAATCAGATGCACTTTTCTCAAGCACCATCTCTCTGCTTTACATTTTATTGTGCTCACCCCTACTCACTGTGTTAAGAAAAATACCTGGATTTGAAATAATCTCTAGCAAAAAAAGAGAGCTCTTCTTTTTGGAGATGGAGTATATTACTGAATCTTAAAATCATTAGTGTAGGAGAAAATTGTGCTTTAAGAAAAAACTGTCGATTGTCTATAGTATACCCCTTCCTCTCATCTGATTCTCATTCTCTGGGAGCTATTTTACAACTCTTTAAATTGTATAACTGATCGTAATGGGAAATATTGCTTGCTTAGAAACATACAAATCCTGCCATGTGCTGTCCCAAAGAAGTTCAAGTGACTGCCCTCTTCCACTGTGAAAGCATCTGGTTTTTGCCTCTGTTTGCACATTCAGGGCAATATTCTTCATCTATAAATGTGTCTGTTTCTTAGGTTTTTATTTTGAACTGGTTATGCCATCTGCCTGGTTCCCTCATTGATTAATGAGTTAAATAAAATCTTTAACACATATTCACTTTATATCTGCATAAGAGTTCTGATTTTATCTTTTTTAAAAATCATCTTTTTATGTGAATTTTTAGAAACATTATCACCCTTTGGAATTGTTAGACTCAGAGCCAGGCTGTGGAAACTTAAAGACCAAAATCCTGTTCAAGGCCATGACAGTGCCAGGCAACCCAGCACTTCCTGTTCCACAGTCAAAAGAGATCTTAGAACACCGTGTCTGCCAAGGAATAGTACCTAAGCTCTCCCATCCCTCCTCTGTTCATCTGTGGCTTCTGCAAATGGGAACTCGTTTCCTTATTAGGCATTCTGCACCATTTCTTGGAGGTAGGAAGGTCACCAATGTACTGGGAGGAAACAGAAGTTTTCTATGTCAGCAAGATATCTAAAAATAGAAACCAGAGTTCCTGACATGCACTCTTCTCTCCTAACAACTAGGACAGCCGCTTCCCTACTGCAGAGGGAAGCCCTGAAATCATGGTGCTTGTTTGTCTGTGTGCTCATATTTGACTGATGGGCCCTTTGCATTTATGTAGCAGAGGCTTCCATCTCTCTTATCTCATGCTATACTAGCCAGCTTTGTAACTCAGTTTAATTAAAATGATATTTATTGGACTTTTCCTGTATATTGGGTGCTTACTTAGTTTGGGTTACCCTGGAATCAGGGATTTGGGTAAAAGTAGTTTATAAAGGAGGTAAATAATGCACCATCTGGGATGTGGGGAAGAGATTCAGAATTGGGAAGGAAGCCAAGGAAAGGTGCTTTAGTGAATCCATTATCTCCCAAAGGCACATGAAGCTTTATCCCATAAGTAGCTCTGGCAGACACACTCTTCTAAGCTATTCTGTATCAACACCTATCAGTCATTAGACAGGAATATTCTCAGGGGCATTAATTCATCTTCACTTCTGGCTGGTCACAAGGGTGGGCAAAGTGGCTGAGGTGAGAGAAAGCTCTCAAGCAAAGAAATTGAAGTGGTGGAGATAGGAAGTCAGACAGTACCGTGGTATGGAAAGGGGTTGGGGATATAGGTTGGGTGCCAACGGTGGTGTCTCTGTGGTGTTGGGAATACCAGCATGTACATGATCCTTGAATTCAATAAGCTCACAATCTGTCATGGGAGAAAGACATGAATCAAACTAATTATGATGTAACATGATAATGTCTAACATGTTAAGAAACTGTAGCAGAGGAGGCAATGAATTGTGCAGGGAAAAAGAAAGGGAGAGAAGAAGAGAGATTCTTTGTAGGGATGTTGATGAATTTCTTGTACAAAGGAAGACAGAGATATGGCTCTATTTTATAAAAAGTACATATCACAAGGAAAGTGTAATCAGCTATTGAAAGTTTTACCTGTGTTATTGATCTTTGTATTGCTTATCTTCCTTGAAATTCAAAGATCCTCAAATTTTGCTGTTAGAGATTTTTTTTTAAGTTGTGGGGAACTTTCCTATGTCTGGATTTTAATATCATATATTTCCACCTCCATCTCAGTGTGACAGGATTTCTGATGCTGAGCTGAGTAGAGCTGTCCCTCCGAGAGTCAAGAAGCTAAGTGGCCTCCTTGCATTTAGCTCAGCTGAGTTTATGCTTAAAGTGAAAAATGTCTTTTTCCTACAAGATGCCAACACTTATGGGCTCATGACAATGGGCTGCATCATCCCCTTGGGAGCTCAAGAGGCTTACAATTTGAAGACATGGGAGTTTGAATGGGGGTACAAACAGAATGGGGTTTGTACTCATAATCCTTTCACACTAGCGACAAGATTTGTTGAGGCTTCTAAAAAGGTTCTAATTTGGTGTGTTGTACCAAACACAATAGAGCAGTTTTGTAGCAAAGAAAGTCACTTGATGAGAAATGGCCCCATTTTCAAATTCTCAGGGAAGGAAGAGAGCATGTCCCTCAAGTTAAAAGGCAAAAATCTTTCTAAGAGAGTCTTCTTTCTTTTTTTCTTTTCTTTTTTATAATTTTATTTTTAATTGGAGGTAAATTACAGTGTTCTGTTGCTTCCTGTTGCTATACAACAACATGAATCAATCATAATATATATATATCCCATCCCTCATGAGCCTCCCTCCCTTCCCTCCATCCACCCTTCTAGGTCTTCTTTCTGAGGTTTAGCCTGAGTCAACACACACCTCTCTATAAATGTTCCCTTCCAGGCAGATGTGCTGTGTATTTCCAAGCATAGACAGTGGTAGCCTGCCTAGACCACCACAAGGAAGAGTGTGGTGGATAAGTGTGAAGGCTCTAGCCCCAAATAGCCTGTATTTGACTGGCTGCTCTGCCTCTCACAGCTGTGCCAGATGTAAGGATTCTGAGCATCAGTGTGTAGATTTAGAAGAAAGGAATTGATAACAGTGGTACTTAGCAATTTTGTCGGGAATAAATGAGATCTTGCATGTAACACACTTAACATTTGCTTGGCACATCATGATGCATGCCGTTGTCTCTATAAACCCCACCTACGCTTGTTTCCTACCTCTTCCTTATACTTGAGCCATGAACTCCACTTACTTAGAACT